>JBBMJZ010413113.1:1455140-1465692 GCA_037833815.1 Zingiber zerumbet
AAGCGGCCTTGTAGCCCCTCGAAGTTGGCTGGAGGCTTTTTTACTAGGGACCTAAAAAAATCCCCATCAACCAAACCCTACGAAAAAACACTGACTTGTACCTCCGACCACTCAATTGAACCTTTGTCTACAAGGGTTTTTTAGGTTTTTGTTTGAGTGCAAATAAATCATGTGAAATATTTTTATACCTTTGGCTAGTGGTGAAGTGTTGCATGAAGATGATTTTGAACTCCTTGAAAGTCTAAATAGAAAAGCAGGAAAGGCAACTGAACCACCTCTGCGTAAATTAGAGAGAGTTGTTAAAAAGACTCGACACTTGACATCATTCGTATACTGATGTAACAGAGAGATATTCCCGAATTTACATATATGATCTTTTGATCAGTAGTATCGTTATGCTCCCGATCTACAACACTCAAAAGTGTTGCGGTAACTTGTTTTGGAGGATGCTCCTCTAGAATGGAGGACTCGAGGTGCTTCACTCCTCCTGACATGGGATTTTTTTCCCTTTAGAGCAGCGTAGTCGCCTTTTGTCAACTTTTTTCTTTTAGAGCACCTCGGTTTGGGGTGGGGGTGGGAGGGGGGTGTTCTCCTGTGGATTCCATAGAAGATTCCGTCATGACTAACATGCCGATCAGCATGGGAATGCATTCCACGGTGTTTCAATGGGACGAGGCATCTTCTGGTGAGACATTAACATCACTTTAACTGACCAAGGTGGTGGTTTGGTCAGTGGTTTAGTTCCAGGTTGTAGGGGCAATTAGGGTTGCCCCTGTAATACCTCCTACACTATCACAAATACCAATTTGTTGAAATCCTATGTTTCCATGGTGATGACATTGATCTTCCAATGTCATCCATCTCAATGTTCTATTTCAGTTCTTAACTCAGTGTTTTTCATAGACATCGCCAATTTGATCCTTCTTGGTACACCGACAAACAAACCACCAGTGAGTTGGCATGGATGTCAACTTGTCGTCAATATCCTTGCGACAATGAGGATCGACTAGGAGATCTATTGGGAACATTAGTGAACAAACCAGCAGTTAGTTGGCGTGGATGTCAACTTGTCGTCAATAGCCTAGTGGCAACGAGGATCGACGAGAAGATCTGCTGGAGCCTAGATAGAAGAAAACCAAAGAAAAATGGTTAGAATAACGACCAAGGAGTTCCCTGACACAACCACTTCGACGCTCAAGTTAGTTTTCAGTAATGGTGGTGAAAGAAGAAGAAAAACGGAGGAGAGTACTAGGATTTTAATGCATATGTGCGTGTACTTACAGTTGTCAGAGAGGGCTACCTTTTATAAGGTAAGGGCTAATCTATATGTTTTCCACGTGTCCTCTCCTCCTATAAGATTGTTATTTGATTCTTGAAACATTTCTGTATCCCAAAATCCACGTGAGCAATATCTTCTTCCTAAAATAGTCATGAATCCAGAAATTCACACAAGCATTAACTTCTTCTTGAGATGGTCCTGAATCTCGAAATCTATGCGAGCGTTATTTCTTCCTGGAATAGTCTTGAATTTCGAGTTAAGTTGTCAAGGAGGCGAAGCGTCGAGGAGACAGGGCCCCAAGGAAATAAGGGCACTAAGGAGACAAAGCGCCAATGAGATGAGGGTACCTCGGGGTCAGGGAACCATGGAGATGGGCGTCAAAGAGACGTATGACAATTAGATGAGGTGCCAAGAAGATGAGGGTACCTCGGAGTCAGGGGCCCATAGAGACGGGACGTCAAGGAGATGGGACGCGAAGGAGACGGGGTCGTCAAGGAGATGAGGGCACCTTGGAGTCGGGGCACCATGGAGACGAGACATCAAGGAGATGAGGTGCCAAGGATACGAGGGCGCTAGGGAGATGGGGCGCTAGGGAGATGAGGGCACCTTGAAGTCGGGGCGCCATAGAGATGAGGCATGCAGGAGATGGGGCCCCAAGGAGATAGGGCGTCAAGGAGACTAGGCGCCAAGGAGTCAAGGGCACTAAGGAGACAAGGCACCAAAGAGATGGGGAGCCAAGGATGCCTCGAGATCGGGATTGATTCAACTTTTTTACTTGGGCACTTCAGCTAGACTACTAATCTCCTTTATCCACGTGACACTCTTATTATCTCCTGAATCAACATGTATATTAGATAAACTTTGAGAGATCATAACTTTTAACTCGGATTAAATCACGAGATACATAATATATAAAATCGAAGTTTGTTAAAAATCTTCGATTTCATATATTATGTGTCCCGTGATTCAACTCGAATAAAAAATTATGACCTTTTAATATTTAAGATTTAACATTCACGTTGTAGCAGCTATGAAGTCGTAGTTACTACAACATGAATGTTAAACCTTAAACTTTGAAAGACCATAACTTTTAACTCAGATTGAACCACAATATGCAAAATATATCAAATTGAAACTTGTTCAGATATTTACAACTTGTTATCATGTTATGGGGTGGAACCCATAACGGTCAAGTTTTAGGTTAAAAAAATATCGTTAATTTTTTTTGGAGTCTCCGAATAATTTTAGTCTTAAATTTTTTTCATGTTGTGGTAATTACGGAACCATAGATGTTGCAACTGTGTTGCAGCTACAATACCGTAACTGCTACAATTGTATCTCGATTGATTATCGGTGACTTTGTTTATATTTTTACTGGTTTTCAAAAGACTATGTTGTTGGTCTTTAGAAGATCAACAACACATTGTTGCTGATCTTCTGAAGACCATCAACACAGTCTTCTGCAGACCAATAATAGCATAAATAAAGTCATCGACAATCGATTAAGATATTATAGTAGTCAACTCCAAGTGCTTCTATGACAATGAATAGTAATAGCAACTAAATGATATGTTTTTGAATGTCATACGTCCATCAGTCGGTTTCGTCCCAAAAGTGGTGCTCTAGAGATCATAACTTACAAGGTCATAACTTTTAAATCCAAATGAAACAAGGGGCGTACAACCAGTCAAATCGAAACTCTTTCGAAGATCTACTACTAGTTTTGGGGTGGAACCCATAACCACCCAATTTCAAGCCTAAAAATATTAATTAAGGTTTTTTTAGAGGCCCAGAATAATTTTTCTCTTTTTTTCATCTTCTTTGTTATTATTTTATGGGTTCCACCTTGTAACTAGTAAGGGGAATACATTTGAACTCCTTGTCACTTCATAAACCAAGAGGAGTTAGAATGGATGCAATCTGAACTAGTCCATCAGTCAGTTTCGTTCAAAAGTGATTAATGGACATAGAAAACTCAAAATGATTTCAAACGAAAATCTATGTATTCATCTAATTCTTCTGAATATATTCATGCTCTCAAATATTAATGCAATACAATATATTGAGAACAGTGATTTTTTTAAATTTGATTCAAGCATGATAAATAATGTCAAACGCGCATTATAAGGGTCACCATGATCATACTCACTGACCAACATCACAAATGAGCTACTCGGACTTCCATTTTTTTTTGAAGATATCAAATTTTTAACTTTTTAAATGACAAAGATCTATCAACAAATTTCGTCCAAAAGTGGCTAATGGACCTTGAGATCTCTATTTGACTTCAAACAAAGACAAACATAGATTAAGATTAACTATTTCTAAAAAAAAAAAAGAAAACAAGATCATTTTATAACATACTGTTCCTGCCTAAGATCACCAATGAACGAGCTATCAGTGGGCTAACTCTGAGTTTGAATAAGTCACTAATCACCAAGAAGATGAAGGAACCTTTGAAGGTGTACGTCGAACTTGAGAGAGAAAGAAAGGAAGAAGAGGACGGTTAGAATGGAGGTCGGGGGTGCTCGACCCAACCACTCCAACGCTCAAGTTAAGTTCTGATGATAGGAATGGAGCAGAACAATAGGGGGGACAGTGTATTTCTCTAAGCGTATGTATGTGTGCACCCATAAGTGAGCATACATTTGCCCATAGATACAAGCTCTTTTTATAACACCACCGAGATGATATTCTCTTTTCATTAATTGGATATCGTGTCATGGTAAAAAAAACATCCTACTATTATAACTTCACTGTATAATATCACTCATACTATGTATCTTGTATAATCATATTGCTTCATGTGATCTGACAATCCACGTGTTGTAGCGTTTATGATGTTAGCCCACGAGATAGGGGTCCATTAGGCCAAAGGGTTTGCCCGATTAAGTAAAAGAGGACTGAGTCGAAGAGTTGAGCTGATTGAGCGAAGCAGTGAGACAGAGGAGTTGAGCCCCTAGACTCAGGCAGACTGACTGGAGGAATCAAAAATTTGAGCTGACTACCAAATGAACTGAACTTATCTAACTGGATTGTCATATCGGGGTGCTAAGCCGGATAGATTTTATGGAGTAAAGGGCGTTGAGTCGGATGGAGTGCCTCAACCTGACTAGACTATCGAGTCGGGAGTTATCAAGTCGGTGGATATGAGCTACATAGAGATGATTAGAGCGATCCTCTTAACTTGGACTTTTACCTTAGCAAGATTATTGACCTTCCTTCTAACTTCCTCGCTACCCATGGAAATCCCTAATTACTTTTCGTATCACATACCAAATATCAATTTACAATAAACAAATTATAATAGATCTCACATCACAATAGGAAGAAGCAAATCTTCAACGACACATTTCAAATTTGACAAGTTGCAAAAAACATATAACATAGTTTTATTATATCATAAAAGATTGGCACATCTTATATACAATATGCATGATATTGTCAGTTAAATTCAAGCTTGAACAACATTTAGCATCTTGTCTTACAATTTTCCTTTTCATATTTTTAGCTTCTTGTTTGAATAGGAACGATAAGGTGATATAAAATCCACTTCCAATATTTCCTTTCTTTGTTCAGCATCTATGAACTTGGACAAAACAACTAGTTTCATGGAGGAAACGCTCGAGCTCCATTTGTATCTCCTTGTACGACTGGTTGACTTTTTGCTATCTTGATTTCAAGCCTCTTACTTCATATCCTTTCATTATCTTTAATCGTTTCCAAGAAGAGATGAATATTCTACAAATAACAATTAAAGAGATTCCTATTATTTCACAAGAAAAAGGAATAGTTCCTCAAATACACAAATACACAGAAGTTAGTGCATGACACTCACTCTCCAAAGGAACATCTTCCATCAACATCATGTCACTATCTCTGTCTGTGATAACATATTCACATTCATTACAATATTCTTTTCTTAATACTTCTCCTGTGAGAGATGTGAAAATCAATAATTTACAACAATAATTATTGAAAAATAAAAACATATATAAGTTTGTGATGATAGTAGCAATTAAGTTATATTTGCATACCTAAGAAAAATCATTTGAACATACCATTCAAAGCCTCCCTGAGCTCCTATGCTCCTTGTAAACCTTAAGGTTGATCTTCCTCAAATAAGGAGTCTCATCCATGCTAAGCTTCACAAAAAAACATGCGATGTCCGTCTCTGTCTCTATATTTAATTCTGTCTTGACATTTCATTAAACAACTACCAGTAAAAAGACAGAACCATCCCGAAACACACAAAGTTCACATCTTTGATCCGAAATAAAAAACTTACTTCACAACCAGGGATACATCAATACTCCTGCGACCAGAGTCAACCTCTAACGAAGAATCGACAAAGTCAGCCTCATTCTCCAGAAGCACTCATTTTCTATCCCTCGTGACCATCTTCTCCGACACCTCAGAGCCCAACAAATCAAGTCATAGCTCAGTGTCCTTGATGTAACTCGCCATGACTTCCATGTTATTTGCTTTCTTCCAAATCTCAATCAGAAACACCATTGATTCCAAAAGCCCTACGAATTGATTCAAAGCTTTAGTCTTGATCTCAAATTGTTGTCAAATTTCTGTGTCTCTTTATGTCCTAGGTAAAGGTGAAGGGGACGATAGAGGAAACTTTTCGAGATGAAGATAAAGGAGGGCTGATAAATTATAATTTTTAGTAAAAAATAGAGCGTTTGATTTTTTTTTATTTTATTTTCAGGATAAACAGTGAAAAAGAAGACGAAAAAGAGAATGTAAAGGGATATCAATTTAAAACTGGACTATACATTTTGATAATAAATAAAACTAAATATGCGGTTTGGTTAGATGCCCAAATCTTTTAAGTTCAATTTAAAGTATTTGAAATTAATCATACTTCTAGAAGAAGAGAAGTGGTTTAAATGGCTTGCCCAGCAGGTTACAGGCCCACTTCTATGATTGACCAATTGTTGGCGTGCATGCTCAGCACTTTCCGCTTGCCTTCTTCCCTTTATCAGCGCCATTGGCTGTGTAAAGGGTGGGGGTAAGGACGGTGCTGGCTATATGTAGGCACTATCTCAAAAAGTAGAAAAAGATAGGGAAGAAACAAGTCATTTTCATAACAGTAACAGTGGGCCTCTGCCGTGTCACGTTAACGATGAATTGATCTCTGTGTACGGACTGGATGATGTGGCCCTATATCACCACTACCATCTTATGCATGCTTCTAGAAGGATAGAATTTATACACACACTGTGATGTCCAATAATGATATGTGGTTGGGATCTATCGTCAATTTCTGACTGTTAGAATAAAATCGGCAAAGGAGAATGATTATGAATAATGCGACTCCCATCTCAACTCCACTCTACTTAAACTCCCCGTGATTGTAGATAAGCAATTCAACAGAAGCAGAGTAAGCGCTACAGAGCATAGCGTAACCGGAGTAAGAGAGAAAGAGGGGGGCATATGGAGTGTTACCGTGAGTTGATACCGGGTTTGCCCGATGACATAGCGTCCGACTGCATCGCGCGAGTCACGGTCCGATTCCACTCGGGCCTCCGACTCGTTTGCCGCCGCTGGCGCGATCTGGTCACCGCCTCGGACTTCTATCGCCTCAGGGAACGCATCGGAGCCGCGGAGGACCTGATCTTCCTCGCTCAGGCTTGCAGGGGCGGGGATTGCGAGGATGTTGAAGCGGATGAGGGGGAGAAGGGCTGTGGCATCGGTTCCCGGCCGCCGGCGTACGGGCTGAGCGCCTATAATGTCACGAGGGAGTCGTGGCACCGCGTGGCGACGAGCGAGGCGGTGCCCCTTTTCGCGCAGATCGTGTCGGTGGGGCGGAAGGTGGCGCTGCTCGGAGGCTGGGACCCAGCGAGCCTGGATCCTACTGCGGAGGTCCGGGTTCTGGACCCGGCGACGGGCGGGTGGCGCAGAAGGACGCCGATGGCGGAACCGAGGAGCTTCTTCGCCTGCGGAGCGGTGGGCGGGCGGGTGTTCGTGGCGGGGGGTCACGACGCGCAGAAGAACGCGCTGCGGACGGCGGAGACGTACGATCCGTCGGCGGATGAGTGGGCGGCGTTGCCGGATATGGAAGAGGAGCGGGACGAGTGCCAAGGGATGGAGGCGGGGGGCCGGTTCTGGGCTGTGAGCGGATACGGAACGGAGGAACAAGGGCGGTTCGCTGGGGCGGCGGAGTGGTACGACGCGGCGGGGGGAAAATGGAGGAGGGAGGAGGTGATGTGGGAAGCGGGCGGTGCCGCTTGCGTCGGGGTGGCGGGGGGCAGTATATGGAGCGTGGGGTTCGGTAGGGAACGGGGAGGAGCAGGAGGGGTGAGAGAGTACGAAGGGGTCGGAAGGGGGTGGAAGGAGGTGGCACCGCTACCGGCGGGGGTGAAGCGGGGACCGAGACCGGTCGCGACGGTGGCAGTGGGCGGTGGAGATAAGGAAAGGGTGTTCGTGATGGCGACAGAAGAGGAGACCGGTGGTGGCCACCGGGGGTGGGTCCTGGAGGTGGGGCCGAGGCGGTGGACTCGCGTCGAGACGCCGGTGGGGTTCACGGGGTTCGTCTACTCGGCCGCTGCGGTCCGACTCTAAATCGACACCTTAGACCGGAACGGTTCCACTCTCGCCCTCGACCAATCTATATGTGTGTAACGAGGAAGGGAAACTATACAGGCCTCATCGACCATTTGATGGTCCGTGTATTGTATATTATGATGTTATTTATGTAGTATTAGGAATGTACAGAGGTGTTTTGGATCTGAGAATAAACTATTCCTTTAGATCGACTACTCGATCCAGCTTTGATTGAACAGCGAGGTATCAAGGGCTCACCAGTGATGGGGCATGCTCCTCTGTCGCCTTGGGACGGGTTGACAGGGGCGATGAGGATGAACGTATTCGTCTTTTGCCATCCTGCTCCTTCATCGCCAGTCTCTCCAGGTTTATTATTAGTTCTCTTCGTACTTATTTGATTTGTTTTTGATATGATACAGATCTTTAACATTTTTTTCTCTTCCTTGGAAGTTGGAAATATATTAAATCATTGTGATTTATGCTCTTGTTTAAGAGAATGAATAGAGCAATATAAGCATATTATCATCACTAGAAGTATCTTTTAAATCTTTCTTGATACTGGTTTGTATCTTGATGTTGCTTCAAATATAACTGAAAGATCTCTAGCTTGCCTCTTTATCCAGAAAAAAAATATATATGAAGAAAAGGAATGGATTGTGATTTGCAGAGTATTAATTTTAGTTTGTGTATGAAGACTAATGAAGCACTTTAAGTTTGTCATCGGAGAACTTCATTCTGATTAAGTACTGATGACTTTTCATTGCATAAAATACTACATATCTATGCAGGTTATTGAACATCCAGATGATGTTGTATATATTCCTTTTGATTAATTATGTTGCTCCAGTATTATTGATCTACAAACCTGGTAAATTTTTGTGGGCTTCATGATCACCCACATGTTCCATTTTGTTAAATAATCTAGCCACTATGATGCTTTGGATTGTTGTTGAAAAGTCAGTTATTTTGTGATGTCATGAGTATGAGAAACCTCCACGTGTACAATGAAGGTCATTCGTCTTGTCAATTTGGAGGTCAAAGTCAAGATGAGTGGTCAAAGTCAAGATGAGTCAACATGATCGACCTTGCTAGTCTTCAACTCGGCTTTGCCGACTAGACAATCAACTCCTCTCTGCTCACCCTGTCGATTGGACGCTCAGCTCCTCCCTGCTCGGCCCCACCAACTGAACACTTAGCTCATCTCCGATCGGCACCGCCGGTCGGACACTCCGACTCACCTCTGCTCCAATCTGATGCCCTTGACACACCAAATCCTCCAACCCAATTATCCCGACTGATCAAGAGCAAGTGGAGCAGCACATATATAGTTTATCCGGGTATGTGGGGCAGTATGATCGACATAGCATGATTCCACGCGATCTTGTATTGTATAGGACATGATGATGGAATCTTCCTTTGTGACAATGGGGCACTTTCTTATATAAAAGGAGCCTACTCTCATGGCTCACATTAACAATTCTACGCATCTACTTCCATGCACAATTTATCTTGTCTATTTCTCCTCTGTCGGAGAGGGTCTTGAGTGCCTGAGTGGCTGAGTCGAGACACCCCCTTACCTCTATGCTAACAATCTTCTTCTCCCTCTCTTTCTTGCAGACTTTGAAGACTCTTCTTGTGATTGGTTCAATATACGACGACTTTGTCAACACAATCGATAGTCTCATGCAAACAGTATATTCAAGTATTTGTTCTTTTCCTTGTTGGGAAATCTGCGTATTAGATGGGTATTGGGCATCACTTAGAGTTGTAATATTTTTTTTCCTATGATTGTCATTGTGAATATGTTGTTGGAGCAGGTGGTGGTGCAATCTGAGCGCAGACAAAATGATAATATAATACCGCTTTAGAGAAGTCAAGACTAGAGTTGAACTCAATCTCTTTAAGACAAATTTACACAATACATGGTGCTCACGGAACATGATAATCATCTCCCAAGATACAATGACTTTATCTTGCAATAGCAACACTATAAATTGTAAGACTTCCGAATCGAAGAAACTTCTCAAACTCTCTAAATGCAAGTATGGAATGTAATGCTTGCTTTGCTTTGAATTAGAATGAAAAATAAAAATGCGAGGGATCTTATATGTACAAATTGAAAGGGTATAAGAACATCTTTGTTCAATTAGATCTTATCCATCTAATTTGAATTGAATGATCTAAATTGCATTCCTTTCTAAGGGACATAATATCTCTTCATTAGATGCCTTCTTTTTTTTGAAATCAATAGTTCAGATTGACTAATAAAGAGGCACTTAAACCTTTCAACTTGGATGAACAAGATTTGTCAATCTTGACCCAACGATCTATATTTAATTTCTCATTCACATTAAATTTCTAACAATCCTCCACATAAATGAAAATTAATGAATGCATGTTATCACTTAAGGAGAGTTCAATCGAAAGATTATTATATCAGAAGAGGTAGCTTGTGGTTTTGAACCTTCTGTAATAGAGTATCATCATATTTACTAGGCTACTTAGTAAACGTGATATCTTAAATTACTTAATCATTCGTATAAATCAAGACAATGGTACCTACATAATAATATTTCTCACTTTTTTTATAGTTCTCAATGTTTTATCCGTTTTTATCATGGACAATGATCCTGTCCAAGCGGTGAGTCAACGGACGCTGGGGACGTGGCGCTCTCTGCTGGCTCCTCGCGTGCTCCGATGAACCTGCAACAAAACCGA
>JBBMJZ010413113.1:1485895-1509793 GCA_037833815.1 Zingiber zerumbet
AACGTATTTGTCTTTTGCCACTAATAGGAGACTTTAAAAGAGATAAAAGAGAATTACCAGAATTGATCAGATCAAATTATCAAATTAGTTTTAGGATTATTCTAATAATTCTGTTATAATTATTAGAATAATTCTCAGAATAATTTTTAGAATTATTCTATTATTTATTAATTGGTTAATTGACCGAGTACTTGTTTAAATCCTATATATTATATTGTCTTGAGGGCAAGTATTAATGAACAATAAGATTAATTATTGTCCTCATATTTTTATCTTTCTATTCTTCTTTTAACAATTAGCTATCTGTTCCTTAATGCTTAAAGTCATCAACCATAAATCTCTTCCATGCCTTTTAAGAATAAGCCTCAAGTTGTCAGCTGTATCAATCCTGTCCCACCATTGAATCAGCAGACATGGTAAGGATCCATATTTATACTATTTTTAACATTATTTTATGCTGTCTGCCAAGGTCTAACACCATCCTCGACTTTTAACATTTAGGCTTGAGATTAGTATTGGTGGTTTTCCTTGCCTTTTAACATTATTTTATTAATATGATTGGCACCAAGGATGCAGTTACTGGAATTTTTGGAATTCCTTGGCATCCTAAATTGTATACAGGTTTTATTCTCCTTGCCCTTGTTGGCAGATATGGCAAGTTTTGTTAAAAGTTCGTACCAAGAAATTGATCCATACACCATATTTTACAAGATGTTATATAATTACTGGAAACTTGTATAAAGAGGCTCTATATTGTACTCAGCAAACATAAAATTATCTGATAAGGAAAAGGAAATATTCCATAAATAATATGCTGACATGCTCTAAATTATATCTTTTCTTTTTGCTTTATATATAGAATTTTGTGACAATTAAAGGCTTAAAAGTATCATGTTAGCTTATGATCATTTCCTCGATGGAATTGCTTGTTTTAGATCACCTCCTAGGCGAGCAAGGAGCCCACCAAGGAGGTCACCTCCTCCACCTCGACATCGTAGCCGTTCACCAATGAGGAGACCTCTACGTTCTAATTCTAGATCAATATCTCCTCGCAGGTACTGGCAGTGCTTTCCCCTTTACTTTTTGAACTTGCATGTATGAACCCTCTTATTCTTCATTGCTAATTTACAATTCCACCATTTTCTTTTCTGCTTGTGTAAAAATATATCTGTATGCTTTTGATTGAATCTCTTGAAATAATTTAAGGTATGCCATCTTTTGGCCAGTATGAAAATTTTTTGGGCACTTCTTCAATATTTAGTTGGCTATTTTGTTCATCTTATAAAAATGAATCTTGGCTAATTCCATATCCTTCTCCAATGTTCATAGTGTTAGACTAGGGTAGCTGAGTTGATTGGACCTACAATTTTGGTAAGACATTTTCATAGGCTGTGTTAAGCTTCACCCTAGTATCACTAGATGGAGGAATTAATATTCACGAGTAATTTATGGTGACCTTAACATGCAAGAATTCTAGGCCCTTCAACTAAATACTTTTGTGTTGTTTTGATGTTGGGTCCATTTTTATGGAGTGTATTTGCTTCTCCTAATGGAGATCTTTCTCAAATTAGGGGCCGTGCTCCTCCACCAAGGCGGGGCAATTCAGAATCATCATACTCTGGATCTCCTAGTCCTCGCAAGGTATTTAACACCATGTTGTGTACACACTTGCGATAAACCCTGTTGCATCCTTTTTCTTCAGGGTACCATGCCACCCACAAATCTAACTTCTCCTGCTTTCCAGGGTGCTCGAAGAATTTCAAGAAGTCGCAGTCCTAGAAGGTAAATTGTTTTCACAATTGTACTTTCACCATCAATTTTGTCACATTAGAATAAAGAAAATGACAGGGTAACTTAAATTTACTTACCTAATGGAGAATATAGTTTTTCCTTGCATTTCCCCAGAAACAAAACTTAGTGAAAAGATGATATTTTGTTTTACCATTTAACTTTAGGAATTGATTGTGACATGTTAGGCCTGTTAGAGGAAGAAGCAGCAGCAGGAGCAGCAGCTCCCCTCCGCCAAGAGGTAAGTAACCACTTATTGCAGGGAACACTGAAAGTTCAAACAATTTATCTGAGATGTGTTGAGCAAGGTTTGACCAGTAGCGATCATGCACTCGTAGACGATTCATGGGGCACTTTCTTAGAAACAGTTTGAATATCTAGTTACTGAAGAGATTGTTGTAGTAATACTTCTATGAATTTGTCATTTTAAACTAGCGTTGTAGTGAATTGTCTAGGTGTTAATGGAGATAAGATTCATGTATGGCTAATACTGTTTGATGATATCCCGGATGATTTTCGAATTTGCTTTTCAGTACCTTGGTGTTCATTTTTTTTCACTGTTATAGTATTGTTAAAAATTTTATTGCAATTACATAGTGCTGGGATGGAGGGTTACACAAGCGAGAAATTGACCTAAACACGGGCTGGGTCCTAATTGGATCCAGCTCAGCCCCATAACTGGGTCAACAGATGAACTCGGTTCCCGGCCAGAATTGTAAGCTGGGCCAGTTACGATTCCAGCTCAAATTAACTACTACGGCTATGGCTCAATTTAATCATTTTGGATTTCTTGGTTCAAAATTCCTGATCTCCTTCCGTTATAATTTATGCACGGAATCAAAACATTTTAGATTTTTATTTTTTTTAATGAATTCACTAAGTAAAATGGCATCCAAAGCGTATAGATAGGGACATGAGGAGACCAAATTAACAATTTAATCGGTGTGTTTTTGTTTTTTAATTTTTTATTTCTATTAAACGTTGAAATCGATTATATATATTATCTTAGTTAATTCTTTAATAACTAATTATTTTTTTTATATTATTATACTTAATAATTAGACGAAGATATTTATTTATTTGTAATTAATTTATAATCGTTTATCAATAAATAATTTTATATATTAATTAGTTTTTTTTATTATATAATTATTCTTAATAAGTCCAATAACATCCGGTTCTAGTAAATGATTTTATAAATTTATAATTTTTAAAAATTTTAATATAATAATTTTAAATTATGGTGCACGGTATATGAATTGTGAATCAATTATTTTAAATCAAGTATTATGGATAGACTTCTTAGGAACTATCGGTTTGTTAGGTCCAGAAGGAAGTCTAGAATTAACGGAATGTTCTCTATTTAAATCTGCTATGATTCAAAAGTTATTTGTTCATAAGTCATTAGCTCGATCACAAAATTTCCCTAATAATTAGAATTTCTTAGAAATCAGGTTTGTTAAAATTTTGAATGATAGTAACATGATTGACATGATATAGTCCCTTCGGGATGGTCTAGTGGTTAGCACATGAGGTGTTGCCATCATGAGATTTAGTGTTCAAATCTCGATAAAGTCGAGATAAAATGTCTCCCTTTTGTGTTAGTCACTATTCCAAAGGCTAGTAGCCGTCCGTGATTTACCTCCTTCGTATTGGTCTTGAGACGAATTGACGGGGTACTGAGGGTGAGGATATTTATCTTTTACCACTATGATTGATATGATATAGTATAATATGACATTTTTTATCTATAAGTCTCAGCTATGGTTATTGGACTAGTACATAAGAAAGATAATGTGATTAAAGGAAGATAATGTGATTAAAGGATAGATTGGTGTTATAATACCAATGGTGCCCATATGTTTTCATAAATAAGAAAGTAAATTTCAATTCTTAATATTACATGCATATAAAAATGGATTATATTTTAGCACTCTCAACACCAAAACCAACCAACAAGTAGACCTTATCGTATGAGTATTCGATTAAAATTGAATCGATGAAATTTGTAATAAAAATTAAATAAATTAATCATTACTTTAATCATATTTTTCAAATTATGATCTTAAATTTCAGTTTGATTTAATAAAAAATCAATTTCAGTCTAAAAATTTAATTTATTTAATTTATTCAATTTAACGGAATAAGAAAATTTAAAACTAAATTTGAAATATAATTAATTTTTAAATTCGATTAATTCGATCAATTTAATTAATCTTTTACTCATACCTATAACCGTTTACATTTGGTTTAAAAATGTTTTCATAATTTCCCCAAATTGAATAAACCAATACTATCTAAGACAATCGGTCCTGAAAAATGATGTGTGATTTGTGTTTGATGATTAACACTATTAAAAGAAATAGAGAGAATATTTTTAAGTGAACAATCAACACCACCTAAATACCTAATTGTATATTGTCACATCTCTATTTTCTCTTCCTTATATATCATCAGCCATGAAAAAAAAATGGCCTGTATTTTATTCTAATTTATTTTTTTAAATTTATTAAGGGGTTTGAAGGATTTACCATTTTTAGTGCTTCATCTATTTTTTTTCCCCCATTTTATCCTGTTGTATTTTTTCTTTTACTTAATGATTTACCTTTTATTATTGTATTCTTATCTACACATGTTTCTTTGTCCCAAGTTTGTGTTACATTTTTCTATAATCCATATTTATTTATTTATTAGCCTTTATCGCATGCCACTATAATAATTTAATATAAATAAACACAAAATCTAAATTTAAATCCTCAAAAATTTATACGTGAAATTATTTTTATTTTCTTTTAATAATAAATTTCCAAACCAACCCTGAAATTCCCAAGGAAAGAATCATTATATTCGATCCAGCGGGGCAGTAGGGCACCTTCTTTGCTATACGCCCCAAGTTAGAAACCAACAGCCGAAGAATCGTCGGCCGCCCCCCTCCCAAGCTTTCGTGCTCTAATGGCGGAAGAGAAGCAGAAGAAGACGCACGGGATTCCTCCGAAGTACGATCTCAACGCCAAATGGGACGCCTGCCTCGATCTCACCGTGCGGCGGTTTGCCTATTCCTCTCTCGCCGGTGCTTTCACTGCCCTCCTCTTCTTTAGTGAGTTCTCGCTGTACCCCAATTGATTGCCCATTTTTCATCTTCATTTCCTTGCCATCGCGTCATGTTTCAGCAAGATTCTGGTTTTATTAATTTTTCTCCTAATTGCCTGATTCTCGATCTCGAGCTCCCAAAGTTCCTTCCTTTTGTTTTATTTTGTTTGTCTCTCTCCGCTCGTTGCCCTTTGGCATCTCGGTCACAAGATTTGTCTTTATTCTTTGCGCTAAATGTCAATGATTTGTTCGTCAAAGACCAAATTATTGTTCTTCTCCGTTAACTACCATGAGATTTTTCAAATAATGTTTTTATTTTTCATTTTTCATTGCACATAAAAGCATCTTTCCATACTTTAAATTCCATATGCAATGTAGTATAATACATGTACAATGTTTTTATTTCCTTTGGTTCCTTAAAATACTTAATACTGCTGATATCATTTTGATGTTTGAATGAGACAGGTGAAGTTGTTTTAGACCTTTGGTTCCTTACCAAAATATTTATTGTCGACCCTAAATATTGGGAGTCACTGTTTGTCTGCTATTATTATTGTTGGTTTCTTTAAATATTTCACCGATGGAGACTTACATAGGTATTACTTGAATAAGATTCACGGCGTCAACATGAAACTAAGATGTTTTATTTGATTGGATAATCTTCTCTGGCTATACTATTTGTTCCAATACTATGATATGGCAAAATTTAAGCTATGATTCCTATTTTTTCAGTTCCTTGTCATCCTACGTTTTCTGATTGAAATATATATATATATATCATATTCATATCATTTAAAAAAAAATGGCTGCAGTTCCTAGTTAGCGGATATAAGCCAACATTTTTCTCCTGCATAATTTTTCCTCATTCAGTCTCTTCATTTTATTTGCTTGGCAACCACGTAGTTTTGTCGTTGACCACAAGTCAGGGACGTGAGTACTTCGAACACTACTACTAGTCAATTTCTGCCTCACTAACACTTCTTCATCTTGTTCCTTAAGATTATTCTGCCTCAAATGTGCCTAATGTATTATTCATCTTTTCTATCTATACTAATTTTTTTTAGCAATACTAAGATATGGAAAAATTTAACCCAGACCCCCTTTCTTCATTTCCTTGTTATACTATGTTCTCTCACGAAAAATCATCTATTAGACCATATTTCAAAAAATAAAAAATAAAGAAACAAACACTGGCACAATTTTTATTCACTATTTGGCTTCCATGTGCATGATAATTACTTACTAGTTCATGATTTTTTTTTGTTGACCACAAGTCAGGAGCATATGTACTTTTTACACATTCTGGGCAATTTCAGCTTCTCTAACCTTTCTTCTTCATCTTGTTATTTTAGATTATTCTGCTTCAGTTAAGCTTATTGCATTATGCTTTGCCATCTCTATGTAAACACATACATGGTTTCTGATGTACCAAAAATTTCTCGAATACACGAACTTTTTATGGGAAGTATGATGACTCTAATTTACTCGCCAAGTTTGCTACTTGAAATCTATTTTTTATAATCCACTTACCAGTTGCATTGAAAGATGGTGCTAGTTTAACTTTTGTAATCCTGATGGATTGCTGTAATACCTATTTCTTATCTGGCTTCATTGTTCTTATTGAAATATCAGTGGTGATCTTCTGATAACAAAGCCTCATCATTTTCACTTGATTGGTATAGTTGGTAAAAGAGTATAGTTTGCCTTTCCTGCAGGCTTGTATTAATTATTTCTTTAACATTTTAGATGGCTGAATGATCATCGAGGGTTCTCATAGGGTACTACTTAAAATCTACTTTTGGAGCAACTTTCCATGATCCTACAAATGACATCAAAGTTTTATTAAAACTCTGTAACTGCCATACATTTCCATTTGTGGAATATTGTCTGTTTTTTCTCATTTGCAGTAAACGACATCAGATGAAATTCATGTCTTAAGCAATTGATCAATCCTCTCGTTTTATAATTTTGAATGCTGCATGTTTCTCTGTGATAAAGTTACCAATGCGCCGATGAAAATTATATCATCAAATACAAGTTTGTGTTTGATCTCGCATAATTACAGAAATTGATGACTGATTACAGTTGTTATGTAAGACAGCTGGGTTCTTCACTTTGTATGCTTTTAGCCCTTTAGCAATAGATTCATCCTTTCTTTTATAGGAAAGGTATTACACATTAGGCAACAATCTCCATAAGTTCCTGTGCAAGGGTCAAGAACAAAGCTGCCTGCTGTGGCGCAGGCTATGATTCCAGTATTTGAGACTTGTTCACGATTTCATAGGTGTTGTGTTCATATAGAGTAGTTATGAACCGTAATGCCATTGCTACCAAATGATCATAAACTTGATAAGGTTTGTTGTTACCATTAGCCTGTATGCTACTATTCTTAACAATGATTCATATTTACCCATATACGAGTTCATCTTCAGAAGATGGTGATTAAATTAATTGCCCTTGGGGAAAAGGTTATAGGACCCTTATTTACTTTCTTCAACTGGTTCACACAGGAAGTCCAGTTACCAGATGGGCATCTGTAGCTTTTGGTGCCGGGGTGGGTATTGGGTCAGCATATACAGATTGCTCGTACATCTTTGGCAGTTCTTGCCCGGAAATTTCGTCTTCAAAAGTTTCCGTTGTTTCCTCTGATCCTCAAGTAAGATCTCTCTGCTAATCTATTTTTTCTTTCTGCTTGGAGTTTTCACTTCTGCTTCTGTATTACCTGAAAATACGTCCTGTGGGCTTAACCTTTTAATGAGATTGCTAAAAGATGCACCTCTAGGAAGCAATTGATCCCCAAATGCTATATTTCAGTTTTCTGTATTGAGTAATAATGCCCACCTTCTAAGTAATTATGCTGAGGTTTAAAATTATGTAATTGCTAAACATCAATAATTGATATACTAGGTGCCAAAGATTGGGGAAAAAATTCAATTGGAATTCGGGCAAAGGGAAAAGAAATTCATAGACTTGGTTTGCAAATTCAACTTGATAAGCAAGATATATAGGAAGCCAACTAAAATTGGTATTACATTTGGTCTTGAAAGGAAAAAGATACCTGTATCATATAGACTGGTGATACAGCTACTTTAGCAAAGAATATGTTAAACAAATGTTGCAACTATTTCTGAATCAGAAGCAAAATAGAGTGAAATAAAAACAAATCAAACTAAATTACTGCATCAATCACTTTTTGAAGTGATTCTTAATGCAAAGCGTCAAAGAGGGAAGATGAACTTGTGTATAAAGTGGTGTTGCAATTTGGTTAGTATATGGTTTTATGATATCTCATATTAGACAACTAGTGCAGCTCTTTGTGAAATGAAATTGGAAAATGACACACCAAGGATTTATGAGAAAGAGAAACTGAAACATTTGAAGATTGCATGAGATGTCGGGCTTGAGCTGGATCCTTGAAAACCGTAATTGATTCAGTATATCTCTGTTATTTTCTCTTATGCAATGCAACTGATACTTTCTGATGTCTTGTTAGTCACTGGATACAATTTAGAGCATTTGATTTTTCTGATTAACCTATTGATTTTTTATACTTCTCAGCAAGACCACAACTGATTGAAGATAGCAGCTGAATATTGAAACCAGAAGCATGTTTTTTATTCCATTTTGTACGCATCTCAAAGTTGTTGCCCCTTCGAACGTTATGGGGTAGATCGTATCCTTGACGGAGTTGTGTTTAATATTACAACAAAAAATAATTTCTTTTTGGGAGTAAAACATGCATCACAATACTTCTTTATATTATATTAACTACATTAAACTGTGTGATGGTGGTTTCTCCTCCGCTGCTTTCCCCTTGAGTGTGTTTTTTATCCTCTTGCAATAAACGGTATGTTGAAGTCGTCCATTTGCATGGCCAAAAAGATTAGAGTTCCTAGATGCATACATATAAAACAGTACATGTGTATTCTTCCTGTTACAACTGCAGCATCTTTGCTTTTTGGACTTGATCAGTGACATGGATCTTCTTAGTTTGTCTAAGATCCTTCCAAGCAAATGACTTGCAAAGTTCCTTCTTCAGCCTATCAATCTTGGGCTCCTTTTGATAAACTATTAGTATATTATCAACACATAAGAACAAAATTAAGAATGTTATTATCAACTGACGCATTGACAAACCTCATGATTGGATCTAGGTTTGTCTTCTGCTCTCGTCGTTTAAAAAAGGCTTTGTGCTTTTTTATGCCACTATGTTAGTGCTTCTTTTTGATCATACAAACTCTCATTAGCTTATTAGCTAGATTCTCTTTCTCTTTAACCTGGTATTCTAGTTATTTCATATAAATTAGTTCTTCTAATTCTCCACAAAGAAATTCCAAATAGAGTAGCTCAGTTTACCAAGGACTAGGTGCAAATCCTCTCCTTATCGATCCAATTCTCTAAACCATTACAATGGAAACAAGAAATCAAAACTTGGAAATGCGAGCAAAGATTTTGTCCCTGTCCATGCCAATGGAAGGTTCATGGCTGTCAATAAGTGCGATGAGCGCCGCAACCAGTCCGGCATTGCCTGAGATGGATGGCTCAGTATATTCATTCCTATTCCTTAAGTCCAGAAATCCTTCATCATGATCTGGACCAGCCACCATGGCCCCTACCAGGATATTTGGATTGGGTTCCTTCCTGTCTCTCCATCTAGTTCTGCCCTCTGAACAACTGTACTTGTGACCATCCCAAGGGATCGATGCAGCTCTGTGGTGGACGTGCTCAGGATAAGTGTCCCCAAACCCAACCAAATAGCTCATCTTCATTGGATTATCCCCGAGTATATAATCGACCTGTAGTATATATAACGCCACACAAAAGATGTACATTCAGATATTAGGACCCAAGCCATTTGTTTGTTTGTATGCTGTTAATCTTCTTTTAAGTACCTGAGTTCTAGCAAAACTCTGCAACATTTCCAGCGAGAACGACTCAGCGTCGCAGTTGCTGCTCCTGATTTGAAGGATGTCGAGATAGTCGCTGTAGATTTTGCTCAAGAAGGCAGCAGTTGCAGCAAACTGGAGCGGTGCAATTTGATTAGGCTGTAAGAAGATCAAGCCATCTGCAAGCATGAAAGAAACACCCATTGTCGTCCAATTGTAAATGGCAAATCATCCTTCATTCGATAACAATGGTGAGGTAAAAGAATAGGAGCTGGTAATACTTGCAGTCACACTGAACTTCTTTGGCATTGAGAGGTAGAAGCACATCATCAAGTTTGCCATATCAGAGCTATTCTTTAGTGTCGGCTGATAAGGATACCCGGGATCATGTAGATATCTCAGCCTTGTTAGCAAAACCTACGATCGAAAAACATAGATAACAAAGATTCACCACTTACAAACTCAAATCCAAAAGATGATGACCAGAAGACATTACTGCATTAGCTGCAACTTTATTGTTCCAGTAGAAAACCCCTTCATCGGAGGGCACTACTTCTTCCACTGCCGCTTCGAAGTTTCCGGTGACATAGTCAAGGTAGCTGGAGTTCCCTGTGGCAAAGAACAGCCATGTTGCTCCCCAGACCAGTTCATCCCTGTAGCTGGTGGAATTGTACAAATTCGCGGCTTCGAATCCGCAATCTTTGTCCCTGGCATAAGTCCCCTGGATGTGATTCTTGGTGGCTAAGTCGTATACCATTTCTGAAGTATGAACTAAGGTCGCCGAGTAGGAGGCATCATCTTGATCGAAAACTAGGGATGCTGCTGCCATTGCTGCTATCATCTCCCCTGCAAGATCTGAGGCAGACATTGAACACTTGAACACCGGTCTCCGATAACTCATGTCTTCAGGCCTCTGCCAGCATGTGGCATCATTGTCGAATTGGGCATCAAGGTTTCCACTACCAACCTACAGTTTGACAAGCACACAATCTAAGTAAGTTAAATTGCTTGTTTAGTATAAGAACACCAGCAGTCTCTAGCACTTGCCTGAGAGAACAAGTAGCCTGAATCGGAGCTCGAGTTCGACTGGAGGAGCTTAAGCAAGTAGTCGCTTCCCCACTTGATGATGTCCTTGACGTGCTCGAGCTCTCGAATGGCGGCATATTTGGGACTGTACTCGATCACTGACCAACTTAGAAGAGTGACGGTGTAAGCCGTGGTGAAGCTGAACTTGATGTTGCTGCCTGAATCGTAGAATCCTCCGACTAAATTAGTATTGCTTTGATCATCTCCGTCTCGCAGACCCGAATTCCCGCGAAACTTCACCGGATTGTTAGCCGGAAGAATCCCAGCTACAGAATTATAATTGGCTAAATCCTCTGACTTGCTGATGGAATGAATATAATTGATCGACTTACATTTTTGTGCGTCGAAGAAGAGAAGAGCATTGTCGAGTGCGAGCGGAAGGTCGGTTGAGGAGCCACCGGCGGCGCGTTTGCGAGGGAGGAAAGTCACCAGGAGAGCGACTGCAGTGGCGATGAGAATCATGGAGATGGAGATGTAGACGAAGCGCTTTAGGTGGGATTTGTCGTTGATGGCGAGCTTAAAAGAGTAGGATTTGGAGTAGGCCACGAGCGGGGTGCCTTCGTTCGGGTTCGACGAGGCCGGGAACAATCGGAAGTCGACTTCTATGGAGCTCCAGCGGCCGGCAGAAGGGTGCAATCGGCCGGCGCCGGGGATGGAGTGAACGAAGGCGCTTTCTTCCATGGCGGAATACACGAGTGCTTGAGAAGAAGCAAGTTTTTAGCTCCATTGCAAATCGTATTTTAATTGTTAATTGCAGGAGAAGAGTGGATTACGGTGAAAACGAAGTGGTTCTTCGGATTATTCCATGACGTTTTCTTAGAGATTAATGGTCTGCCAGGAAGCTGAGTCGGATTGGAAGTATCGGTGACGAGGGTTGGGATGTTAACGAATAGAAGATCCGAGGCTTAGAGCTTATGGGGAAAAGGGTATCGCTGATGATATCTACGACTCTATAAACACCATAGGCTAAGTATCTGGAAGCACTAGAGCGAGAATCAAGTAAGAGGTTTTTGGCGTAGATCCTATGACATTTAAGTCGAGCGAAAAAAGTATGAAAGTAAGATTGTAGTAGATGCGTGTATGAGCATACGTGTGCGCGTGAGAGCGTATCTAGCCAACGAAGAAAACTTCTATTTTTATACTACCATTGTAGCCTTCATAATCATTAGACATCAAAGAATGTCGGATGTAAAGGTATGTCGGGTGATAGAAGATATACGACGAATTCCTATTGGGTGGAGGAAGGTTATACTTTATGCACATGACAGAGCCTCCAAATATTCCCTAACGAACAACCTTTATTCTGACATGTGGTTATAATTTCCTGACAATGTTATCTCCTAGCAATAGTCTGTCCGGTATTTTGGACCGATCGAGAGTAGACGGGGAGTTGTGCCTGAGAGAAATGAGAGGATTGAGCCGTGAGGTCCGACCGTCCTAGGGCTAGCTAGGAGTAGAGGGGGAGTTGTGCCCGAGAGGAGTGAAGGGACTGAGCTCTGGGTTCAACCGGCCTGGAGCCGACCTAGAGTAGATGGGGAGCAGTGCCCAAGAGAAGTAAGAGGACTAAGTCATGGAGGTTCGACCATCCTTGGACCGGTTGGGAGCAGACGAGGAGCGGTGCCCGAGAGGAGTGAGGGAACTAGGCCCTGGGGTCTGACCGACCTACGACTGGTCGGGAGTAGACGAGGAGCTATGCTTGAGAGAAGTGAGGAGATTGAGTCCTGAAAGTACGACCATCCTAGGGCCGGATGAAAATAGACGGAGAATTATATCCAAGAGGAGTGAAGGTACTGAATCCTGAGAGTACGATCGGCCTATGAACGGCGAGGCACCATCGATTTAGACACATATCTCTAGACTTTAACAACCACTTTACCTTAACTTTTAGCCACTATATCATCTTGACCTTCGACATTATACTATCTTTGGGGTCACCCGTTATCCGCAGCATCAATTAATTTTTCGAACGACTAAAACTTCTCCCACTTTAGATTGTAAATTCAAGTTGTAGGCTGGAAACATCAAGCATGATTCTTACAATCCCAACGGATCGATCATAAACTTATTCATAATTATAGCAATCTCAGCACAGTCCTAAGCATTCTTCAAGAACGGGCAACTCGAAGAAGTCAACGACGAGTTCTCTGCGCTCGCGCCGCCGCCATGGAGCAGGAGACCCAGTAGCTCGCCTCGATCGTAGAAGAACTCCACCTTCACAATTTTCATCTTCTCATCCACCTGATCAAGACACGAACATCTCTCAGTCATGCAATAGCCGATAGAATTTTTCTCAGAAACCGATCGACATTAATTTACTTGGTACACTGCCATCCCGAATAACTCCACCATTTCCCCTGTCGGAGCGTGGCCTTGGAAAGGTCCCTCCATGAATCCCCAGTGCCTGAACTTGAACACTATCGACGGCGGCCCGCTGTAGACCTGGAGCACTTCTAAAGCGAAACCCCGAGGAAACGCAGTCGTGAAGGCAGTATGGGCCGACTCCATCGTCTCCTTCGCGGGGTCGTACCCTCGTAGGCTCTGCGGCAGCGATGTCTGCAACAGCGAGTTGTATCCACCTCCTAATCTTCGCTTTTCTTCCAGCGTCAGCAGCTTCCGCCCTTTCAGATCAAGTGCTGTCAAAACTCAGCATCGATCAAGAACAGAAATCTCACGCTAGAAGATTTACCGTTTAGGCTGAAGGTGTAGTTGTCTGGATCCAGAGTTTTGTAGTCTTCAAACTTCTTCTTGTTGAACATCTCCATTTCCCACGTCTTCACCATATGCTGCACTCTCTCTTCCAAGGACCCTGCTTCCCATACCTTCGTCCGGCCTTCCTCGAAGAGCTTGTTGACGACATCGTAGTTGGGGGGTGCGCCGAATGTCCACTCTGTATCTTTCTCATCCTCTCCGTGGATATGAGACCGATACTTATCCCCCAGAACACTTCTGGTGTTGGCCATCTCGCAGCCTTTGCTCTGCTCCAAACCTGTCAGTGCAGTGACAGCTTCTTATAGGCAAGCCTGAATGAGGATTTAGCTGGTTTGACCAGATCTGCCTTCTAATTAGCCAAGTAACGTGGATGGCGAGTTCGGATCCTCTGTCCTAAAATTTTTTTATCCCCATATTTTACTATCGATTGGACGGATCAGATTACATTTTAATGCATCATGACATCTTTAAGATGTATACATTATCCTCGTGATGTGCAAGACATCCTTGAAATGTAATCTGATCCGTCCGATCTACAGTGCGACATAGGGACAGAGAAGTTTCGGGACAAAGGATCCGAACTCAGTAGTAGTAATTCGGATTCTCTGTCCCGAAACTTCTCTGTCCCCATGTCCCACTGTCGATCGGATTTACCAGATTGCATCTCAATGCATCATGACATCTTTAAGATGTGTGCAGTATCCTCGTGATGTGAAGACATTCTTAAAATATAATTTGATCCGTCTGATTGATAGTGTAATACAGGGACAGAGAAGTTTCGGAACAGAGGATCCGAACGCTAGTAGTAGGTCCTTGGAGTACAATTCAGTGTTGAGGTCAAGATTGAGGGCCGCCCTGTGTGTACAATTCTTTGAAGTTTCTTGGGTTTGTCAACGGAGAGTGACGCAACGCAAGTAAATGATCGGTTCTGGGTGTGCTATTCTTTTAATATTATATATATTAAAAATCCTCCACTCGAATCCAGTTCAAATCGAAAAATCATCTGATATTTTTCAAATGGACTCGGGTTGAATTGATGGGTCGAATTTGTTTACACCTATACATCTCCCTTCTAATTAGCCAAGTGACAAGGATGGCTTAGTAGATCTTTTGAATTATTAAGTGAGGAAGTGAGTGTTGAAGTTGATGGCTGCTCTGGACAATTCTTTGAAGTTTTGTATGCAAACGGAGAGTGACGCAAGCAATGATGCAACGGTAGAGGAAAATAAAAGAGATGTGTTGAAATAAGAAAACACTTATAATTGATTTTAAAAAAAGCCTATAAATTAATTTTACAATATTTCAACCTAGTATTACATCTTAACTCCTATATAATAGGAGTGTTCACAAAACCGTTAAATTTAGTTGAGCAATATTCTCCATTATGATTCATTCGGAGAGTCTTAATAGTATTTTCTCTTTCATTTTCTACATGAGCCTTGAAACTTTAGAATGCACAAAATACTTTTAATTTTTCTTTAAAAAATAAATCAAAGTTTTTCGAGTATAATCATCAATGAAGGTAATTAAGTATCTTGTACCTCCATTAGACTATGGTGTTATCGGGCTACATATATCGGAATGAATTAGCTCCAAAACATCTTTTGCTCGCCATGACTTCCCCTGAGGAAATTAAGAACAATGTTGTTTGCTAACAATACATTCTTCACAAACTTGGGAAGGAATACTAATTTGAGAAAGACCTGCCACTATATTTTTCTATTGAAGGATCTTCAATTCATCAAAACTCAAGTGGGCATAACGAAAATGCCAAAACCAAGAAGGGTTTTTGCTGGAATTCAATTAAAGTTCCACATTAGAAAGATTTGGGAAAGATCATGGATTTAAAAAGGATGTAGGATATCTCCATTGATAGGAAACCTTTTGGGGAGAGCCCAAGAACAAAGTCATGAGGGTCTGGGTCCAAAGTGGACAATATCATGTCATTGTGAAAATATGTGGTTATCCTTTGGTCTCAACAAATAGTATGTACAACAACAATGACTCCTCTAGTGGGATCATAAATCTCACAAACACCCTTTTGAATAGTGATTGCATAGTAATTGACTAACACTTAACAGATTACTTTTCAAGTCAGAAATGTAAAGAACATTAGAAATTATTTTTACAAAACCATTCTTGGTTCTTATCTCTATATTACATTTTCCATCACTTTCATAGTGGAATAATCACCAAAACTTAGTGTAGAATGAAAGTTTTCATTTAAATAAGAAAAAGAAGACTTACTTCCACACATGTAGTTACTGTAGCTCGTATCCACATACCAAACATCAGACTCAGGTTCCTAATTAGCTGGAACAACTATTAACAAAGTTACCACTTCTTTCTTTTCGACAAAATTCGATTGCGCTTCCTTTTCTTTGTCCTCAAGTAGCTTAGTATAACATTCAAAACAATAATGTCCAAATTTATGATATCTAAAGAAGTCAACATTTGATTTGTCAAAATATTGATCTCATCCTTTGTCCTTGCCTTAAAATAACCATCATCGGCTTTGAAATACCTGCTGTCATCTCTATTGCCTCGATCTCCACTTTCTCTAACTCTACCTCTACCCCTTCCTCTAGAGTTTGAGAAATGAGTAGAGATAGAAGGCTTTAAATCTTGATCCTCTGAAGTTGAACTTTGGTTCATCTTTTGTTCAACTTCTCCATATGTGTTAAAATATTATTGGAAGAATCGACTCTAAATTTCCACGTGGGTCTGATATGAATCATATCAGGGCTATGTTAGGTCTGATATCATTCTATATCATTTTATAGATTTATATCGGGCCCACATTAAAATTTATAGTTGATTCTTCTAATAATATTTTAACACCTCCAGGGATGCTGAAATAGCAATAGAGGGCATCGTTGAACTCCTTATAACCTCAAAAATTCATAGCATCTTAAATGAATTAAATTAGAAATGTTTAGGTCTATTACTGGATTTTAACAGAAATCCACTAATTGACCTAGATATGTACGATTTGACCTATTTTAGATCTTATGAATTTCTAAGACTGCAAGGAGTCCAACGAAGTTCTCAATTGCTTATTTCAACCTTTTTAGAGGTGTTAAAATGTTATTGAAAAAATCAACTCTAAACCCCAACGTGATCTTGGTCTTTAGGAAATCAAGTTCGTGGTAGTGCCGAAAGATAATGTAATTAGGCTCTAGTGTTGATTTTAAAAAATAAGGGCCATAATAGTTATGCATGCAACTAAAAAAAAGAAAAAAGATGAGAAGAAAGAGCAGAGAAAATAGGTTCCATGTATAAGAGAGAGAAAGAATAGAGAAAGAGAAAAAGTTAAATTTGATAGAAGGGTAAAATTAGAAAAAATGGGCCCTTGAATAATTACGAAAGTATAGTATGTCTTTTAGTTAATTCTGAACCCTACTATATCGAATGGTAATTGGTAAATTGCATATTCAAAGTCTTCAGCTAGATTAATCTGGACGACCTAATTTTAATATTGGCAATCGACTAAATTTGAAAGATACATGAATTTTGACATAACACCTAGCGTCATGATTCGAACCCTACAAGCGTTCAAAAATATCTAGTAGATTGAAATCCTCATTGTATGAAAATAATTCTTATCTCTTGCTTATCACACCATACCTGAGAGCTTGTTGGTTGATCTGCATCCCTGGGGTATAGTATTATGGTAGGACATTCAGATTGTCATCCAGACATTTAAGATTCGAATCTCAGCTACAGTGTATTTGTAGAAATTTTTCTTCCAAATGGGGGAGTGTAATCAAAGGATGTTGGACTTCTGAACTGTCTGTCATGTACGCATCTCGATTTACTCTGATGGTCAGTGGGAAACTTATGTAGGATTGAACCGATCACTTAAGAGATAATCAATAAGACTAACTGAGATTATATATTTTTTTTTATCTAAGACATGGGGGTAGAACAATCATCGTCCATCAAACTGAAATATTTTCACATACAAATAATTCATCTATGTTCTAAAAATATTTTAGATTTTAAATGTGCAAAATTCTGGATATTTAGATTATTAAAAAAAATATTAAAATGGAAAACTCGGTTCAGATCATCTAACATATAATAAGGATATCAATGGCGAGTGCAGTTTTACGTGGATGCAGGCCTGCTTGTGGCCCAAAAGGCCTAATTTTGTTGTAGGATCCACATGAGATGACTTTTTTAAAAAATTAAAATTTGTCTGAACAAATTCTTTTCGAATTTCACATTAACATTTCACAAAAAAAAAATAGATTTTACCAGATCTTCAAGGATTTCCTCATTTCCATTAATCTGAGCTCAGTCAGTTGATTTAATACAGTGAATTAGTCATAGTGCAAATTGGCTCGAACAGATAAAATTGAATAATCCAAATACGCCTTCTTTCTTTGGCTTGAAAAAAAGATACATTTTGTTCTCACTCTATTTCAAAACTTCAATATCAAATAATTCACAAATTAATTTATGGTAATATATTCGTTTAAGATGTTAGTACATGTGAATTCATTTTCATTTAGAATATGCAAAGCTCAATGATTGAAAGATTGTCTACTTGGACAAAAATTGTACTAAATGATAAAAAAGAAACTTCTTATTTTTTTAATCAACTGATTTAAATACTTGAGTTTGGAATTGTATGTTTGATCTTAGTTCCTTCCACTCAAAGTACACATTTTATAAAAGTAAATAATTTATTTTATCCAAGAATAAACATTAAGAAGAACATTGAATATGTATAATTTCTGCTGTAGCTTTCGCTCTCAGGATCACTACAAAATTAATTGTTTAAACTATAAAAAATATATATAAAGAATAGAAATGGTAATACTTAATTTTTGTCTTCTTTTCCAAATCAATGCGTGGTTTTGGAAATTAATTTGTCGATTTCCACTTGATCAGTTTTCTAATTAATCCATAGTATTGGTCAACTCAACTAATTATAATGCCAAATCTACTAGGTCAATCCGTGTAACAAAAGTAAACTAACCACTAATTAATTAGTTTAAACTTAACAATCGTAGCTGACTGATTTTTTCATCCGAATGTTGCAATACCTACTCCAGCTTCATAATCACACCTTTATTTTGACTCATTGTTCGACTTTTCCTCGTAAACTTTTCGCCACCAAACATGCTTTCTTTTTAATTCCCTACTAATTCTCAGGCAAGATGCTTACTTGACCGTTGAACCAAATCGTTGAAATGATTGTTCAAAATTGATTTAGTTTCTTTTTTATGTGTGTTAAAGCTCTCAATTCATAAACTTACTTGACCGTTTAAATTGTTTACATTTTAAGTTTATTTGGTCGATTATTAAGATTGATAAGATAAATTTGTTTGTTCATTTTAAAATTTTCTTTGTTTATTTAGCATGTTAATAAAAGTTTTATTGATGAACATTATTTACGGATATTGCTTGTTTAGTTTATGAGTTGTTCAAGTTTATTCATTTAATTAGTCAAGCTAAAAATTAAGTTTGTACACAAGCGTTCAGTTCATTAATTAATATAGTCTTCATTTATTGATTAGCTGACAATTTTCTTTGTTATTCTTTCCTTCATTAGAACAAGCAGCCTTTCCTAGCCCTTTGTCCAAAATAGACTCCACTTTAACTTTCTTTCTCAGACCAACAAGTTAAAGACAAACGCAATGGACCATCTGACCATGTTCCAACATCATCTGCATGCAGAAGACAATAAATACAACCTTATTGTGATCATCAAGCTTTCAACAGCTTGTACCAAAAAAACAAAAAAAAATAATAATAAAACTTGACAGTTTCAAAGATCTGTTCTAACTGATGCTGATAACTATCAGTTTGTTTAATTGATGGCTTGTTGAAGGAGAACGGAGGAGAGTAGGTTTAGATCAAGTCTCCATCAGTAAGATCAAGTACGACCTTCAGAAAATTCTCCATCATCTACATGATCAAGGTGAAGAAAATTAAGGAGATGGGCTACCTATAAATTTATATATACGCAACTTAAAGTAATTAGTGGGAGAAAACAAATAGATTTTTACCAGCTTCTTCGGGCAAATAAACCACTTGCTATCTTGGATAAAGTCGGAATTAATGTTTAGGATAAAAAAGAAATAGAAACAGAAAGGAACATGGATCATAATTAATGTTGGATATCCTATAAAAAGAATGCTCCTGAGTTGTTCAATGAACTCTACTACTTCTTAAAGCATACGATCAAATACATATGAAGAAGAAGAAGGAGAGAGAGGGGCCAAACAAATTAAACAGCTCATTCGTATGCTATATATATTATTGAAACATGCATCTATACAGAGTAGTATTTATTGTAGGAAAAGAAATTGTATTTATTTTGTCGAGTTAATTGAATGCATAGAATGATCTATATAGAGAGAAAGTTACGATTAAGGATTGCTGCATTTGATTGGGAATTGAGATGGGCCAGTTGCCAAACACACAAGTCTTCAAGTGGTGCTGATATAGGAACACTTTTTCGTGTAAAACTGACAAAATTGACTTCCCATCCAAACCCTAATTATATTTATCCCTCCTTTTCATCCCAACACCCACCATCACCTCCATTCTCCTCCTCCCCTTTCCAAGAACATATCGAAGATTATCATAGATATGGATGACTCGAAGAAATACCCTCGAGGGCACTGGAGGCCTAGAGAAGACCAGAAGTTGCTGCAGCTGGTCGAGGAGTTTGGACCTCAGAACTGGAACTCGATTGCTGAGAAGCTTCAAGGGAGATCAGGTGATCGATCGATCAGTAAGATCTAGCTAGTTGATGAATTATATGATTAATTAACCGATTGAAATTAAATCCCAAGTCGATCCATCTTAATTGAGCTTGATATAAGTTAATATTGATGAATTGATATGCGTATACACACAGACAGACACACGTAACAAGTACTTGTTGTAGGTAAGAGCTGTAGACTGAGATGGTTTAACCAACTAGACCCGAGAATCAACAAAAGGCCATTCACTGAGGAGGAGGAAGAGCGGCTCCTTGCCGCGCACCGGTTTCACGGCAACAAGTGGGCTCTGATCTCTCGGCTCTTCCCCGGTCGGACCGACAACGCTATCAAGAACCATTGGCACGTCGTCATGGCACGGCGACAACGAGAGAACTCAAGGATGTGTGGCAAAAGGAATAATGCCTCTCAGGGACATAGTTTCCTCACTTCATTCCAAGCTCCTGATCGGGGGGTCGCCGCCGGAAAACTCTTAGAGTTTGGGAGCATTGCGAGGGAAAGGACGACGATGAACCCTGCTCTTCCTTGGAGCTTCTCTACTAAGCTCCACGGCCAGATGGCTCGTCGTCCACTTCATTGGAGCACTTACAGAAGTTTAGGAGGTGGGAGTGAGGAGGCGGCGAACTCCGGCGAAATCAATTCGACCGTATCGATGAACCCTAGCGATGTGGAGCGTGATGAAGGATCTTTCAAGAGCAAGAAGGTTGGCTTCATAGATTTCTTGGGGGTTGGGTTTATTTCTTGAGCTAGGCTAGCTGATTATATTATTTCTTGTAGGTGAGCATAATTATGCACTAATTAATTAGAATAGATACAATATATATAAATTGTTTGATCATGTGTCAATTAATCTTATGGTGCTTAATTTGCTTGTTTATTAAGTGTTAATATCATATAGATATAGATAAATGCAGCTAATTATAAGCTAATTTACACAAGAAGTTGTTAGTTAGACTACAAACAATATAATTAATGGAAATACAAATTCTATGCCTTTATTTTATTTTTTTGTATATATATATATATATATATGAACTGTTAAATATGATTTTGGCAATGCTATAAGTGAATCACTACGTTATGGTATGGAATAAGTAATTTTTAATGCAACTTCTAAGTGAAGCTCGACTGTTTAAATACTAATGCATAGAATCTTGACTATTTGAACCGAATCATATATTCTTAATCAATGTCATTAGGACACAACAATAATCACTATTTAATTGTTGTGGCAAATGAATTCACAATATATATTACAAATGAGAAGAGTTGTTTTTAAAAGAAATTTACCTTTTATATTGTCTTTTTTTACTATGTTTTATAGGATTATTTAGTATTATTAAACCTTTCCTGTGGAATATTAATAAATAATAAATCATGTTAAATTAGAATAATTAAAAAGAGAGAAATACTTTGATAGAAATAGCTTACAAAGATAAAACATGGTGAAAGGGTAATATTTAACATGTTAACTGTAATTATATTCATCCACATTTCTAGGTGTTTCATTTTGCACTTGTGTACTTATCTTTTAGCCATTTGATTCACAAATTTAAGCTCTTAATATCCTTAGCCACCTACAACAAATCCTCCTACTTTTAATAGCACTCTTATTGGGCCTTTAAGGGCCCAATAGAAGGGCCACTATTTGGGCCATAATCAATGTTAATCAATGTTGATATCTAACTGTGAACGACCAACTGATATGATCATGACCTATGTTATAAGTCGGGATCCTCTGGTACGTAATTTATAGATTAGAAGATAATTCACTGATTGTAATTGAAGGATTATAATATATTCTATCTACTTATGTGATGGATCCATTAAAATTGACTAATCCATAAGATAGATCATCCTCTTGTCCATAAATTACTGACCAGAGGATCCGTGCACATGAAAATACCAACTTAATTCCATGAAAAATATAAATATTATCCTTTCACAAGATTGTATCACCATATATATATATATATATATATATCACATCAATAATAATAAATTTTGCTCCGAACAATGATGCAGTGGCTGTGACATACGTTTAAAAATTAAGTCACAATTTCAGTGAATTATGCTTTTTCAATTTATCTTAATGATTGATGAAGAATTTTTACCGAATCAAATCGTTATTCTTAAATTTAATCAACGTAAATTTAATATAACTAAATAATGAACAAGTTTTATTCATCTAGTGAAAAACAATTTTATTTATTTATTGTGCTATAATAAATTTAATTGTAAACAATTAGATGGGTAGATATAGTTGTCAATTCATGGACAAAATCGCGATCACAATTAATTGCTATGGTCCTCACACAAACACATCACGTGCTCAAAACAAACACCAGATAGGTACAATCCGAGTCGGATCGCTCACATGTTTTTTTTTAAAAAAATAATATTATTATTTTTTCAATTTTCAATTCTCGGATATTAATTAAATCCAATGAATGAACCACGCGATCAAGAAATGTTTTAATATTTATTATTTTTTTTTTAGAAAAATGAATGAAGCTGGTTGCGTCTAGACAATCGATTTTGTCGTGATATGAGAAACTTAAATCTTGGAACATGTTAAGTCATGTGCTATCCCATCGTGTCATGCACATGGTTATAAGTGCGGTTACGTTTCTTTATATTTTAGGGATCGTATCCAATCCATGGGTCTAATTTTTTTTTAATAAAAAAAATCATACTTAATTAAATAACATAATTAAATTTAGTTGCCTAACTTTTAATAATTTTTCAAATTAATGAAGAGGGTACAAGTACCGCACATTGTCACGTTGAACAAGTTGACGATTTTAATGTATAAAATGACTTCTTAGCTAAGTAACAACGATTAACTATGCATAGCCTCGTAATATAGTCGAGTTAATCATCATAAATTTAAAGAAATAAATAAGGATCGTTTTTTGATAAAGCTGGTAAAAAAAATCCTTTCATATAGTGGTTTGCTCAGTATTTTGATTTACCTCTCTATATATAACTACGAGACTAGCCGTGAGAGTGTTAATGTATGATCTTTTGTAAAAAGTAATTAACTATACATGTCTTCATGGGATGACAAATTGGTGAGGGGCATGATAGATACACTCGGATTTGAGGGTTCTATTCTCGAGCAGTGCAATTACAGACACTTGTGATGCTCGAAAATCTAGTATATTAGGTCGTCTTACTATAGGCCGACTCATTTTCTAAATTTACTTAATTGGCAGAATGTGAGGGCAGACAGTCTATTATAGGATTAATCAAGTTTTAAGATCGGGATATATGTATATCAAATTAACTAATTATATATGTCCTGAGGGCTATGGTGCGACGATAAAAGGTAAGACCAACTCTCTAGGCAACAAAGATTGAAATATCTAAATCGCCTATCATGACCCATCTACGCTTCTCGGATTATTTGAATTGGTAGCTATGGAAAATTTTCCTTGGGTCTGATCAGTCACGTCTAAGATCAATCGGATCATAGACTAGAGCTATCCATTTGAATTTGGTCGTCACTAAGATTAATCAGATCATAGACTAGAGCTATCCATTTGAATTTGGTCGTCACTAAGATTAATCAGATCATAGACTAGAGCTATCCATTT
>JBBMJZ010413113.1:1521113-1534578 GCA_037833815.1 Zingiber zerumbet
GGTTCGATAAAAAATGGTAAAAACTTTCATCAGATTGGCATCCAAGACAGATTGAACTGATAAATATTGGAAACTGAAAAACAAAAAAGTTGCAGAGTGATACATTAACGAACTTAAAAACCTTCTATATGAGCAAAAAAAACAACAAAATGAGTGGATGGAAAATTTGCATCCGTAACTCTTACAGTGCACCAGCTGTATGTGCAGCAGTAGCTAAAGAAGCTTCAGGTTCATCAGAGTTATCTCTTGCTGATTTAACTAAGTCTTGCATTTTCCTATCTTTGGCCTTCCTGCGATAAGTTTCTAGGACAATGAGGAGAGCTGTGATGTCGGCAGGACTCACACCACCAACCCTACTTGCTTGACCAAGAGTTTGGGGCTTGATCTGAAAGCATTTTGTATTACAGAAAATTAGGCATGTGTATTTCAATTGATCGACTATATAACATGAAGATGAAAAAAATAAACTTTTGACTTAACAGTACAAGTTTTAGATCTCAACAGAAAGGTCTTATTTATGTTTAAAAATTTCTAAAAGATATACTAACTAGTTTGCATTCAAACCAGTGGACACCGGGTGCTGCCGCCATGGCAAGACATGAGAGAATTCTTTGGGGGATATTTCTATTTGGGTGGGGGCTAGGAATTTTGGGATTCGTATCTAAGAAAACTGCATGCGTATAGAAGTTTGGAATAGCTATTAAGGTATATGAAAAATGAAACCTGGAGGTAATCCAAGAACATGATGTGTATGAGGGCTCTAATAGCGACAATGAAAGCTAATATATATTTGCATCCAACCAATACTAATTCAAACTGATCGTATCAGTGATACGTGTGCATGTTAGTGTGAAGTTAATAGATGCATTTATTTTTATGTAATCATATATTTAGTTCAAAACAAAGATACCTCATATGGTCTTGCAGAAACAGAAATCAAACCAATGCCCATTGTTCCACAAGGAACACTACAGCTTAAACGATATAGTTACAGCCACCAGTTCAATTCAAAACATTCAGGGGAAAAAGTTATCAAAGATTAACAGAATTTACAAAAAATGGAAAAATAAGTGTCAAAATTTCCATTAACCATCTCACAAAATCACAACAGCAAGGCAAATGTTCCATGTTTTTAGGATTCAATTATGAATCTTATCTTGTCATTATCCCGTCATTAAGTTCAAGTATATGAAGTGGGATTATGGATATTTCCTCATCATTGTGTTCTATGAAGCCACACTATTAGTATGCAGAAATCACCATATAAAGTAAAATCAAGTGGTGTGAGCTACCATACCTTAGATAGCTTCTCCCGTGCTTCCAGAGACAAAGTTGTCATGGAATAGTAATCCAAGTCGTCTGGCAATTTTCTATGTTGTTGATTAATCATCTAGACAAAAAAAATGTAATAATGGTAGCAAATAATTCCCAAGTCTAGTCAGCCAAAAATCTTATAAAATATTTCATGTTATATAAGTATAACAGATCATTTTTTTAATCAAGTACTAAAAGATTGACTCTTCCTGTTGGCCTGCCTTTATATTTGGAGTTCTTAATCTCTTTCTGTCATTTTGTTCTTTGGAGTTTACGTTTTCCCCAGATCAGATACAATATGGTATAGCTAACATAAATTAAAGGGACTTCCAGAAGTCTAATATCCGTGCTTCAAATGCTCAATTATATAGCTAGAAATTAGAACAGTATTCAACTACATTACTAGTAAACTCAAAAATCCAACATGGAAAACTTTTATGATGTTTGCAACGCTTATGAAACCACTGATATATATGAGTTGGAAACAGGGTTTAAAGAATGGTACTCCTATACAGGCCAGTACAGACATTACCTACTAGTCAGTTAGATAAACCACAGGCAACTCACTATGCTTTGAGCTATCTGCTGGGAAGTAAGGGCAATCTGCTAGTACGGTTGTATACCATGTGTAAAAGCAGTATCTTGCTTGGTACAGGTCATAGAGAAGAATCTTCTTCGTTTTTGGACTTTAAGAAAATAATAGGTGTGATCCACATTGCTTCATATGAACATTAACAGAGACCAGAAATTTGCATATGGCTAACTAAACACAAGTTAATGTTAAGTAATACATAAACGTATCTAATCATAAATGATATGGTAATTACTAGGAACAAAATCGGCTAAAGAAAACTAAGCCAGGTACTGTCAAGATTATGGTTCTTCGAACTAGTTACAGCTTACAATTTACAACAAAGTAAAAAATTGAAGAAAACAATTCAAACAACTAACAAGGGTGACAACGAACAAACATGCACTCTTGTTATTAGTTAATACTAGGCAAGAATTCAAGATTTGGTTAGTTAGCTAAAGCTACAGGCCTCAAAGAAATGGAATACATAAAATAAAGCAATGGAGCCATATAGATCAATGGCCCTGTTATTTGTCCCAAGACTCGTATAGATCATCTTTGAGGTAAGATAACAATAAAATGAATTCACAAAAAAAGTAGTAAAATCCATTGAACTTCAAAAAATGTACATATAAAACATAGACATATAATTTAGTGACTAAACTATCTGCAGAAGTGTATAGAATGATTAGATTTACTTGTTGCAACTGACTCTGTTGGCGTGCAATAAAGCCCTCGTACTTGATGTCAATCTCCACACATTCTTTCTCCATCCTGGATAAAAGTTGGTTACCGTAGCCATGCTTGTCAAGAACTTTGTATTCTATATGAGGTTTCTTTAGAATGCTTTCCAATGTAGAACAGTCTTTAACCGGTTGTCCAGATAAGGCACTAACATCAGCAGCAAAACTACCACCTGTTATAACAGAACTATAACAGTAGTCTCACCAAGATGTTTAGATGCTATCAAAGAATCCAAGTAGCCTTGAATCTGACACCAAGAGTAAAGATGAAGTAATTAAACAAATTAAGCTAACCTGAAATTCGCACAGATTTCAAACGCTCCTTCTCCTCCATTATTCGAGCTTGCTTTAACTGGTAGATATTCCAACGTCTGTCATCTATTAAACCAATTTCTCGACCCAAAGAAGTCAGCCGGCTATCAGCATTGTCAGCACGAAGAAGTAATCGATGCTCTGAACGGCTGAAGAAGATGCATAAGCAGAACAAATAACTGAAGCAGTTACGATTAACAATTTTTACTCTTCTAGATGAACAGCTTGGTTTTGAATGTTACTAATGAAAGAAGGGCAATCCCATCAATATAAAACCTTTGTGTTCATTTCAAGTTTAAAAATAAAGATATAAAAGCTACAGAGATAGAAATGCAGAGCAAAATTTGATATGAACTCATAGGAAATGTACATATTCTAAAGAACGTCACAAGAATAAAAAATAAGTGATTTTTCATTCCAGTTTTCAACTTAACTACGACAAGCAATGTCAATAGTCAATACAGCAAATAAATGCTTATCTCGATAGTCCAATAGATTGGACAGGCCTATGTTACATCTACAAATCATGGTGTTTGACACGACTATTTAAAATTTTTTACACATGAAGAGTGGCAGATGAAAAGAGGGAAGATGAAGAGTTAAATTATCTAATTGACCAACAATTTTACTGATTGAGAAACGATCCAGGGAATAAAGGTAGAAGGGTGCACCCACAAAATAAGCATCATACCTTGTTAACATGCGGTAAGGCTCTCGTAAATCTTTTGTCACAAGATCATCAATTAAGGTACCAATGTAGCTACTTTCTCTCTCAAGAATTATCTCAGATTTTCCATCTGAATGTCTCGCAGCATTAATCCCAGAAACAAGTCCCTGCACGTGACATTTGAATAGGAAACTAGAAAAACAGTGTCCAGAAATGTGCATACACTTTTCTGAAGACAGATGGAATGTGGGATATAAATGGCTAGGCTAAGGAAACAAAGTGCATACAAAATGTGTTCAGCCATGAAGAGTGTAACCTGAGCTGCTGCTTCTTCATAGCCTGTGGTTCCATTAATCTGGCCTGAGAAAAACAAACCTTCAATCTTCTTTGTCATTAGGGATCTCGAGCACTGATGGGCAGGCAAGTAGTCGTATTCCACAGCATATGCTGGTCTGAGCATCAAACAATTTTCAAGCCCAGGTAATGTTCTTAAAAGTGCCAATTGCAGCCTCTCAGGTAAACCAGTAGAAAACCCCTATGGGACAGAAAAAATTTACAGTTTAAGGCTTTAAGATATAGAACATAGCAAATGTGCTATCTAAAGTAAAGAAGGATCACATCAAAACCCAAAGGAATGATAACTTGGATGAGTTAGTTTTAAAGCAATGGTGAAGAAATCAAAGATCAGAGATTAGAGTTTCCCATGAACCAATAATGTGTGGGCTGCTAACAAACCAGTAACAAATCTGAATAAAATTGATGAGCTTGAGAAAGTTGTGAAGTTACCATGTAACAGTTGCATGGTAAGATATGCTAAAGCAAATGTCCAGATGATCTTTGCAATTCAAGGAATGTCAAAAGTGGAAAACATAAGGCTATGGAAGATAGAAGAGTTCATTGTAAATTGGATTATCATAGAAACCATAGCTTAGTGATATACAATGACAGCTACCTGCACGTAGATATCAGGGACAGTACGGCCTTCCGGTTCAAGAAATATTTGATGGGAATCTTTGTCTTGAAATCTGACAATCTGATAAAAATCTACCAATTATTTAAGAGAGAAAGCAATGAGACCTACAACTAATTCTTAATCATATTCGAAATTAGAAGTTAAAATAGCAGTTGTAGTATTGAAATTTGCTCAAACCCAATATTAAACTGTCATGACTTGTGATATACCTTGTCTTCAATGGATGGACAGTATCTTGGACCTTTTGCTTCTACCCAACCTCCATAAGTTGGTGTTTCATGTAAGTTATCTCTGATTAGCTGATGGGTATCTTTTGTGGTGCGTGTCAAATAACAGCACATTTGCTCTCGCTCTATGTGATAATCAGGATCAAAGCTGAACCAACTTAACTGTTTCAGAAAGAAAGGTAAGTTCAGGAAGCACATTTACACCTATAAGTTTATAACAAAAGATGGTGAAAAGAAATCACCTGCATATGCACTTGTTCCTAAATATATTGAGAGTCTAACATTATTGTTGCCATCTTTGTCAACTAGTGTTTATCCCAAATCTTTTCCCTCCCGTAAGCTCTATGGAAGACTAAAATCAATTTTATTACATTAATCAGCTCAACCCATCTAACTATAGAAGGTATTGGTCACATTTAAACATGTGCAACCCATCTCAATCTATCTTGACTTATTTTATGGTCTATTGAAGCTAAACACTAGTGTGTTTGCGGACAGAAAACCCATTGTCCAGAATCCCTTCCAAGTAAATTGTTCAAAATTTAATAATTTAAATTAGTTAAATCCTGAGAAGAAAATTGGTTAAATTAAGATAATTAATTTATTATGTCATTTTAGAGAAGCTTATTCCACATAGTTTGTGTTGTGTGCACAACTATAAAACACAATTATGTAAATATTGCACAATAATTAGTACATTAGTGGAGGGTAAATAGAGCAAAGTTGACCTAAAATTTGGCTATGATATCACTATATATCTGTGCTAAAATGATACACATTCCAAGTTCTCAAATAGTTGACTTAAGGAGAAAAAATAGTATACAATCAGTGATCAAATGCAAAGAATAAATTCTCCACATTCTTGATCCAAGTTATGATGACATTGACAAAATGATAGTTCCTAAAATTTATTAGATCATTTTTTTTTTGACAAAACATTAATAACAAAATATGTAATTGGGAAAACAAGAAGTTTAAACCCAAAAATATGCTTACTTAGGTCATGCTAAACCTAGAAATTATTTAAAATGATTTACCAGATAATTTTTATTCAGTAGGAAATCTACTTGTGACCCTAAAAATCGATGTAAATGCAAAGATGACAAAAAATGTGGCAAAATTACAGAACGATTTAATAATACTCTTCAATTACAAAAGACTTATATCACCAATAACATAGAAAAAGTTAATCTTCCAACTGACTGAAACTTGTATGATAGATAAAACTTAAAGGGTATAGAAGTCAAAGTTTTTCTAGTCCACTACCAATACAAGCTTTTATCAATAATTACCTCTTCATCTCCATGCTGAGGTTCTAAACCAGAGAAGTCAACACTACGTCTGTCAACACGTGCCGGAGTTCCTGTCTTGAGTCGGTCTGTCTCAAATCCAAGATGCTGCAATCTCTCAGTTAGTCCATAAGAAGCAGATTCCCCAGCTCGTCCTGCAGGCATTGATTTTCTACCAACCCAGATCTTACCACTCATAAAAGTTCCTGTTGTCAGAACAACAGAAGAGGCATAGAAGTTCATGCCAAAGAAGGTTGAAACTCCTTCCACATTGTCATTCTTGCCTACCAAGATATCAATCACCATAGCTTCTCTAATGAAAAGATTTGGGGAGCTGAAATAGTAAAACAATTAAAAGCCACTTAGAATTTATTGCAGCAGTTCTTATAACCAATAATGCCATCTAAATGCATTCTAGATGAACAGGGAGATGCAAACTTTGGAACAGTTTAGGATTTACATAATTGAATAATCAACCTAGCAAGGTGAATCCTAATCAGTACAACTGAATAATCAATCTAGCAACATGAACCTGATCAAGTTCAACTTAAATAAGAATACTGTGACATAGGTTCTGCACTAATTGTTAGTCAGTTAAAGCTTAAATCATAAATTACAATATTAAGTTTTGAGATTATATTTTGAGTTTCTTTAGTTAGCATATTGTTTCATAACCTTAATCACTCTTGAGGTTATATTTTCTACCAGCTAAACTATTACACTATTTTCTGATGTAAAAAATTAAGAATAATGCAAAGTTAGGTAAAGGATTAAGAACTATATTATAACTCCAAAGGACTAGAAATATTGGTTAATAATCAGTCCAGCTATATTCACTACCCATCTCTGGACAAAAATTCAAAATTCATGTGCATTCCTAATAAAAAACCTTGCATAGTCTCTAACAAGGACATGCACAAGGATGTATGAGGTGTCTAAACAAAATAATTGATCTTTAGCAAGTCAAGAACCTTTCAACAACTTTTTTCATTTCCATGGCATACTCCCTCTTATCTGTCTGAGCACGCAATGCTCGAACAGCAGGGCCTTTTGAACGATTAAGGACGCGCTTTTGTAAATAACACCTGTTTGAGAAAAAACCAGATCAGCTTAAGAAACTGGTATTATAACATGATAAAGGGGAAAAGGACAAAATTAATGATAGTCCAGCACTAAAAGGAAATTAATTGTATTCATCGAGCAAATCTGCAATGTACTAGATAATCAAAACTAGCATAGAAATTTGCTGTGGTTTTATAAACACAAAATAACATCCATTTACATAATACTGTGCTGATAGACCCAATCTTACAAAGAGGAGAAAATTGAAATACAGTGAGCACCAAAAAGGAGGATCAATAGGGATAAAATGGCCTTCATTAAGCTAGAGGATTCTTTTTGTGAGTTTATAAATCTTGATTACTAATATTAAGAATGAAGATGAATCATATGTCAAATGCAAAAAAAAATGTCAACAAAATTCATGTATAATATTCAAGAATTTCTAGAAGTTTTATATACTATGACAAAAACTAACTTGCGTGCTTAACCTTGCAAAAAGAGTTCATGCACTTGAGAGACATGATAATCAAAAAAGTATGTTCTTCTAACGCCAACTAAAGTGTCTAGTGCCCATATTTGTACCAAGTTTAGTTGTGTTGGAAGATTGTTTACTGTGGCTCTGTATGCAAATATTGCAGCTACATTCATGAAGCATATGATCCATTTTCATAAACAACCAACTAGGCTTATAGAGAACAGCAATAGAATGTAGGCACATTTCAGATCTAGGTTAGACTGTGGGAAACTATTAACAATATGGCTACACAGAATTTACAGCTTGGGGATATTTTTACCGTAAGACATCCAATATTATTTCAGTAACATTATCCTTTAGTTCTGTTTGTGAAATCCCATGTAAAATTAGGATTTAAGTAAATTATGCAGCAAGAAAAAAAAATCCTTCCAAAAATATTTTCTTAAGTAGTTCTGTAAATATTTTCAAGCATTCTTCTCTAAGGATTAAAGAAAAAAGAAGAAGAACAAGCATTTAAGAATATGCTTCAGCAATATTCTAAAAGAACACTAGAAACATGTTAAAGTCAATTGTGGTGAGTAGTCTACCTATCAGCAATTTTCCCTATTTCACCACCGAGAGCGTCCACTTCATGTACCAACTGAGATTTTGCAGGACCACCAACTGCTGGATTGCATGGCTGTGTCAAGAAATGATAATTAAAAAGTATGAGAACATGTCTTAAGCCCAATTACATAATTTGACCCCAAAAAATAAAAAAAGTATCCATCAAATGTTGCTTATCTAGTTAAATGATATTCAACCTAAAGAGGAACGATCAGGACACAGCTACCTAAAAGCATAAGCTTTTATGCTAAGGAAATTCAATGAAATTATCATATGCCAGAAAATGTGTTTTCACATGAAGAGGCAATAAATAAACCACATAACCACTCATATGCTAAAATCCTTATAATATATCTAGCAAATCCAAGGAAAAAAGAATATTAGTGTACAACATACTAGAAAACAAATCCTCATCTCAGAAACAGATGCTACAAGATATCTAGGTAATTATGCACTATTTAACAATTAGTACTACCTGAATTATAAAATGTACCATAAAAATATGGCATAAACTTGCACTTACCCTTTCTCTAGTGCTTTTCTATCACAGATGATTTGATATTTAGTGAACTAGACACGTAGCAGATAAAGGGAAAATCTATAAGTCTGAAAACATTCTCCAGGATTAAGTACATCAGATTATTCAATTTACCGGCAGTATTGAATATGGAAACTACAGGCATACAAAATTGTCTAGAGTACGGATTAAATATTGTCTGGTGGTATTTAAGAAAGAATTATTATGAATTCAAACTTATATCAACATGCAATTACAACTTTAACCATTCTCAAAATTAATTCTAAATTTCTAATATTGTGACGCTCATCCTCATGTTGACACCACTTATTATCCATGCCCTTCTTATTCCATGAAGTAGAAGTGATCTCACAAAAAGAGAGGGAAAATAAGACACTCGACTGTGATAAAGACGTCAACACGACAATAGTATAGTGGTTGAGAAGCTTGACAATCAATGCTATGAAATAAAGTCTGAATTATAGTTCACAACAATCTTCTAGAGAGAGATATTCAAAAGATGAAGTTAGTGGACAATCTTCAAACGACTTGATATAATCTTTATCCTTTTCCCCTCAAACTGAAGATACCACAAGATTTTGAAGCTTGACAACCAATGCTATGAAATGAAGGCTGAATTATAGTTCACAACATAAGGAGAGCCTTGGCAAACGGTAAATTGATGTCATATGACATTGAGGTTATGGGTTCAAGTCGCAGAAACAACCTCTTGCAGAATGTAAGGTAAAGTTGCAGACAATAGATTTAATGCGGTCTGACCCTTCCTCGGGACCCCATATTGGCGGAAACTTCATGCACCGGGTTGATAAATCTGAATGGCCAGAATCTGCCTAGCTAGAAAATTAATTAGACATTATTAAATGTGTATGACTCCCATTAATGAGGGGGATTAAAATAGGAGACACGGCAGCAAGGAGGACAATTTGGTTCGACCCAAGAACTGGAGTAGAATTTGCCAACTCCTTCGATAGAACATAAAGGTAGATTTGTTAATTAATTAATGTTTTTATTAATTGACAACGCAATTGCCGAAGTCATTTTGAAAAGACAAATCGATTGTGCATGATTGATGCCCTTTACTAATTGATTGACTAATGAATATTGATGGCGATTGATGAAGCGGCGATGGGCAACAGGATGCACGATCTGACGGTGGAGAATTTGGTGGGGCCGAGCAAGTACCAGGTCGTGCCCCTCTATGTTAGCATTGACCTCTCCGCCTTCTACCGCTGTAGCTTCGTGGGTTACCAGGGCACCCTCTACGCCAACTTGCTGGCCAGTTCTTCCGCAACTGCGACGTCTATGACACTGTCGACTTCATCTTCGACAACGCCGCCATAGTGCTCCAGAACTTTCACCCTCTATGCCCGCCACCCCCTCGACATAACAAATTACTAATTAGCCCTTAATTAGACTTGAAACCAGTTATAAGACAGATATCAATCTGACTAAAAATGCAAAGCCAATATTCGACTCAAAGTGAACAATCAGATTGGTCCAAGTATTGATTGGATAAGATCGATTTGATTGTTCACTTTGAGGAGCGAGGCGCACCGGTAACGGAGTCCTTGAAACGGAGAGGAAGCGGGTGGAAAGCATGTCCTTGGGTATGTTCTGTGTCGTTGGTGAGCTTGATGAGTCCGTCGTCGGTGATCTCCGCAAAACCATCGAGGCTCAGGTTTGCCCCTACGAATCCATTGTAGATGAAGGCCTCATCGGCGAAAGCCGCCGTGGTTGTTGCTGCGACGACGATGAAGGGGAGGACGAAGGAAAGCATGGGTAGTTGACTCATCGTTGGCAGAAGAACTATCTAACCCCAATTTTCTTATGCTCATCCTGCATAATTAAGGACTTAATTCTATGGGATCAATCTCACTAAATAGAATTTGATTTATTTATCCTGTCTTTATTGACTGGTTTAAGATGAATAGAATTCAGGTGATCTTAATTTAAAGAGGATAGAACTAGTTTGAGTTCTGTGATGATCCCTTGGTTGGTTTATGTGGTCTAGACTGTTCATCCTTTCATTGTATAATGCTATCATTTTTATTGAATTTTTTTTCTGCATAATAAATACAAAATCAACGACTGAGGAGATACTATATGTCATTGAACGCTTGATTCATGAAATGACTGACAGCCACCTCTTCAAGAAGGAAAAGTAAATCTAAATGGCTAGATGCCAGCTAGAATGACATTCTAGTGGCCCGATTCTAACCATTTAGCACTGAAATCTTAATAGCTAGAATCTGGCTAGCTAGAATGGCATTCTGGCAGGTTAGATTCTAGCCATTTAAAACTGTCCTTTTTTTATATAGTTCACAACATAGTTGTGAAAAGTGTGTGCTTGGTTGCGCTTAAGTGCAAGGTGCAGCTAGGCGTGCCATTTGTGCTTGAGCAACGACCCAGACGCAATACTTGAATGAAGCATGCTTAAGCACGTGCCTTTTGAGAGGTTAAGGCATGCTTAAGGCACGATTTTCCATGCCTTATTGAAGTTTAAAAAAAAATTAAAGTCCAACCCCTATCTTTAATTACCCTTTAAATTAATTATGTTGCATTAACTTGCATGCATGTGGCACATTTTTCTTACGTGACTCTTCCTCTCCCCTAGAAAATGAACATCCTCCTCCTTTAGTCCCTTGCAAACTTATTTCATTAATTTTCTCTCTACTTGATTCTTCCTCTCTCCAAAAAAATCAACATCAACCTCCCCTCCCACTTATTTCACTGATTTCCGCTGTGGAGTGGTGTTGTTCTTTGAAATACAACACTATAGTGGTATTGTTCTTTAAATGCAGTGATTGGCGGAAGAGGTAGAATGGGAAACAAGTACACCCTTTGGAAACACATGCAGCACCACAATGAATTTTATATTTACATTATTATTTAATAGTTTATGGAATATTTAAATTTTGTTAGTGAAATATTTTGACAAAAATTCCTATATATGTTTGAATTGTAAAAATCTATACCCAAGTTCCTTACTTTGGTAAGGCGTGCGACTCACCTTGTGCCTAGCGTCTTAAGCCCCAAAGCACCTATGCGCTTTTGGGCACTTCACGCCTTAAATAACTATGGTTCACAACAATCTTCAAGAGAGATATCTTAAAAAGATGAAGTTAGTGACAATCATCAAACAATTTGATATAATCTTCTTCCTTAAATTCCCCTAAAACCAAAGATACTGCAAGATTTTGAAGTTTGCAAGGAAAAAATGGCAACTTGTGTGAGATTACCAATTTAATAAATAGATTAAGGTTCTAGCAATTACTCTTGAGACAAGGGACTGACGTTGAACTCTACTCTTTCTCTCTCCAATATTAGTCTTTATTTGATCTAACGGCCTCCTTTTCAAACTTGCTACCCTGTTTTATCTATTTCTTTACACACATCACTGTCCAAGGAGAGAAAAAGTGTGTAATAGAGAAGCAATATGGTTTTTTAATAGTCACGGAGGAATGGAAGCCACACCATCATATGAAACAACCTCTCCATACTGAGATTAAGGAAGAAAAAAAACAAAAATCCTACAAGAAGATCCTAGTCTGATGTGAAGTCAAAAGGGATAAAAATCATAAAATATTGTGTTGTTGTGCTAAACAAAACTATCACACTATACAAATGTAGGACTCAAACACAATACCCTATAATTGAATACCTAATGTGAGAATAACCAATTGAAAGCATGATGATGACTCTAAACATGATTAACAGTAATTACAATAGTTATAAGTTCAAAACAGCTAGAAAATGGTATTTATAAAAGATGTGACCCATTATCAATCTATCAAAAGTATGACAAAAGAATAAAGTTAATTCTTAAAGATAAAAACTGAAGAAATTGTAGAAAAATTATGTTTTTCTCTCGTGTTAAGTCAATATGCCCAGAAAATCTATGAACTTGGCAATATTACATGTTTTGAAGCAATGGAGAAAATAACATGTTAACAAGTAACAATAATACCACAATTTGGCAGTTGACTATTGAATGTAAACACGATTAAAGCAACAATGAGAAGTTAAGAGTACAACAAAACAGACCTGCCATGCGATACGATCAATGTTGAGAGTAAGAAGTAGAGTCCGTGCACCAAGTCTAGCGGATGCAAGTGCAGCTTCACAGCCTGCATGCCCTCCCCCTACTACAATGACGTCATATTGTTCCTCAATTGCTTCAGAATAGTCAGTCTGCCCTGTACATTAAGCAAAGGAGCTTCTTGTTAATGATACGAGATCACGTACTTTTACAGGACAAATATGTTATTAGATAAACAACTAGTTAGCAGTAAAGATTCTTAAAAAAAGTTGAATGCTCATTCTGAAAGTATTGCTGAACGAGTAATCAAGCCAAAAAGAATGATAGAGAATTACAAGAAAAAAGAGATTCAATTGTGTGTGTTCAGGGTCGACTCAGAATAAGATAACTTGCATAAATTGGTGATTAAACATGATAATCATTCTTCAACCATAGGAAAGATACTAGATAGACATTCATTCTCAAAAGTCACAAATAATCCCAAGCTAAACAAATAGAATACAGCAGTTAAGAGAAAGAAACGGGTAGGAATTACCTTAGGTTTACTGCTTGAGACAAAATACATAGAATATCCTCTCTAAAAGGTTCATTTATCCCTTCATTCCTTAGACTACCCTAGTATTTTCTTGGTCAAACTTCCATATAAGTC
>JBBMJZ010413113.1:1590675-1615809 GCA_037833815.1 Zingiber zerumbet
ATCAACTCAAGCATTCATTTCCTAGCAATAGTTTGAGCGTTCAAAGATTGTAAGAGGCTTCTCCGCCTACACGAAGGAGATTTTTCTAGTGCTGTCATTGTCTTGGATTAACAATCACCCCGGTTGTAACCAAGTAAAATTCCGAGTCTCTTTCTTTCAGTTTTTGTATTGTTTATTTTTATGTTGTCGCTACTAATCTGATTCCAAAACTCGAGAAAGGTCTTTAGTTATTTTTCAAGCAACTCGACCCTCTCCAACCGGTCTACCCGGACCTACATTTTTATAATGCCGAAAATGGTGTCATATGGTCACCATGTTCTTGCAAAGATCAACAAAGAAAACAGTAGTAGTACTAGTAATAGTAGTACTAATAATAATAATCATATACGATAGTTCATAAAGAATAGATGAAAAAATGTGTTTGCTTCAATTTATGTTGACTCCAAATTTAGGAAACAAGATTAGATTTCTTTTTTTCTTTCAAAAGCTACATCATATTACTTTACATGACCATCATTTTTAAACTAAATCTCTACAAGATGTAATACAACAGACAGGAACTGAAATTACTTTTTCCCCCTAAAAATTTGTTTCATCATCCTCTAAAATTAAAAGAGTGGAAGGAGCAAACTTACGTCAACTAAGTCAAGCTCAGGATCTTCCATTGATTTGAAAAGCATCATCCTAAATTCTTGCATTACTTTTTCTACTTCCTCAAGTACACGCTTCAGTATACCAACCTATAAACAAAACCACAAGCCAACTGAGAACTGCAAAAAGTAACAAATTCACTAACCATCTCAGTCATACTGAAAATAAGAAACATTACTAAATATCATGATGCACTATGTTTCTCAAAACAATATGGTGAAAGATAAAAGATTTCAGATATCCCACAAATTCACAAAAATTACAATTCCAAAGTTTCAACTGTTGAGGACAACATTTATCTTTCAGCAATAAGATATGAATCTGCCTTTTCAATATACCAATCTGTATAAATAATAAGAAATCATTTTATAAGATATTGAAATGTTACAATGGGAAAGTTAATATTTCTAAGGAACTTCAAGAAGAAACAATTTAGCATAAGCAAAGCTTTGTGCCTGAGACTATTGCAAATCATGAAATAGTACAGAGTTCCAAAACATAAGCAAGGGAATTATTTCAACAGTGGCTTAGGGCTTTCCATGAAACACCAGTACAGATCCATAAATTAATAGCCCTTGAAAAAGAATGAGATACGCAAGTGAATGTTAAAGCCTTACTATATGAAGGTAGATGCTTTCAAAAATGGAGATAGACTTTGAATTAGTTGCCAAATCCATAATGAATGTGTATCAGATACTCGTCGAAAACATACTAAATATCTTTTGAAGATGTCTGGTTAATTTAGAAAGCTACTTCCAGAAAACTAAGCAAGAAAATAACAACATACATGAGAAGGAAGGACAATTGACTTTGCTTTTCTATACTCTCTAACTGCTAAATCATATTCACCCTTGGCAATGCTCCCACGAATTGTACTTGGCAGATTAAAAAGAGTCCGGAACCTCTGAAGCATTCCTTGAACTGATCTAATTTTCTCTGCTTGTGCCTACTTATAACGGCAAAAGTTAGGGGCCATTCTCAAAGAACAAGAATAGATACAAAACTTAGCATTCCTGAAGCTCAATTATTTACCTGCCTCTCAAATAAAGGTTGAAATGCACGGTTCGCAACTTGACTGATATTTTGGGTGGATTCATACAAGCGAGCAGTACCTGCACCTTCTGGATCCTCCTCTATCTGCCTCAGCTTTGACTGGATATCTGCTTGGCACAGTTAACTTCTAAAATAGTACAACTATCCAAGGATAAGAAAGATTTCTCTAATGAAAATTCGATGCATGAGAAACTAACTGCATCAGAATTGTGATGAATGGATGATATTGTAAAATACCATCAATTGTCGTCTTGCAAGAGATAAAGCAATCAAAGTTTTCTTTCACCAATTGCTTCTTTTGTTGAGTTCTGCCTTTGAGATCAGTTTTTAATGTAAGGGCCCCAGCTTCCAAATTAGCTGCACTTGTATCTTGGTGAACTCGTGACAAAAAGATCTTGGGGTCAAAATTTGGAGAAGAGTATGTTAATTTCTCTGGGGAAAAAAAAAACTACTTATGGTATCTCGCCAAATTATAATAAACAAGTGTAAAAAAATTAGTGTGCAACTACCACCAAGGTAATTCAATAAGACTTATATTGTTAGATCTTAGGATCATGATAATTCACATTCCTATAGTCCATAGGATATGTTTTGGATGTAAAATGATGCATATCATATATAAGAACCCAGTTATTAAAGAATTGCAACAATTTGGTGAGATTTAAACTTTAAAGCAACTTGATATGAATTGTGTGCAATGTGATTCTAAAGATAAAAAAAGTCCATCGCAAATTAACCCACCCAATTAAAATTAAATCCAATCCATTAAATCAATCAAATCCAACCCACAAAATTAATGAGAGATTAACCCAACCCATTAGAAATCAAAAAATAATCCATTATTAAGAGAACAAAGTAAAAGATGAATCTCGCATTCAAGACAAGTGAAAATTTAAAGAACAGTGTTAGAGACAAAAATGACACAGGAGAAGAAATGTTGCCACGCATAGACTTAGAAATGACGTCAAGGGTGGAGTTAATAATGCCCTACAATAAGTTAAAAACCAAGTGAATATTGTCATGCTTCCCATAGTCAATTGTGAGGATGAGGTCCATGGGGCCTTGCCATGTCCCAGACAGTTTTGGAAGAAGTTGATGATGAAATATCTAGGCATTCATTTTATTTAATTTCTAAATCAATTGAATTGTAAATATTGTTTTCTTATCAACATAAGACATGAATTTTCATTCTTTCCCACGAGTAATGATTATGATGCTCCAATAATGGTATTAGGGTATTAAATAGAAAATTGCATTGTTTTGTATTTAGTATTGAAGAATTGTTCCAAGTAAGAATCTTGTGAACTTATTTCATGGTTTAATTAACCATACAATTCATAATTCATTAACTCAAAAAAATCACCAACATGATCCATGATAAGAATTGATTAGATTTTCAATATAGTGAGATATATTGTCCTAGCTCTTAGCCTCTTAGTTGCTAACTTCAATTAATCCATACATGTGGATTCAAATAATTTATTAAAGATTGAAGGAATCTCAAAACAGAACCCAAAGATGACGGATGTTGCCTAAAGCAGTAAATTTAACAGATGTTCCTCAAGGATAAGTTATTGAGCATATTTATAGGGAACGTCATAAAAAGAAAATGACCAAAGGAAGATGCATCGTGAATCTTCTTGTCATAGCTGCATTGGAGTCACAAAAAGAAGACAAATATATACCGAGAAATGGGATGAAATTAGCCAGCTGAACACAGACCCATGACATAAATGGTTAACCAATCTGAGATTTCACCCAATTACTCTCTTTATGCCCTTCTGTCAATGATTGAATCAATTTTTTCACATTGACTCGCCAAGGCAAGGTCCTATGAAGCAATGTTATTTAGTTCCAATTTGATTGAACGGCTACTAATCCTGAAAGCTATAGTGGTTATGGAAAAGCTATATATAACATATTTTCTTAAAATAGTGCCACGCGTGTAGAACAAACTGGATTAGCCCTGCCCTAGCTACCATTAGGAGTAACTTAACTAGCGAATATCAACATTTATATTCTTGATACTTTAAAAGGTGGAGTAGGCAAGACTATCTAAAGCCCAATACATGGATTATAATTAATAAATAATATACTTTAAGCATTGCTACTCAAGTTTTCTGCTTTGATACCATCTCGACTTGATTCAGTAACTGCTTACTCCAAAATCTCAAGTCATTACATAAAGCCCAATTTATAAGTTTATAATTTATATTCAGTAATTAGGAAGTTGGTAGGAGTTGCCATTGTTGTCAAATGGCTGCTTAAAAGGGATACAAGTCAGTGGGAGAAAAACGGTAGTGTTCGAAACCACTTATTTAATTAAGAGGAGTTATTGGATTAAATTACAATTTAATTAGATTTTGAATTTATTTAATTAAGAATATTTATTGGGTTAATTGTAATTGTTCATTGGATTTAATTAAGAATTTATTTACATAAATAGACCTAACTAATTAAGTTAGCTTACAATTAAGAAATTTGAATTAGTGAATTATATTAAGAATATAGTAATATACAAATATATATAAAGACTTAGTATTTATATAATTTATGTGTATAAATTATCCATCTAATCAATATGGAAATGAAACATAAATAATATATATTATATGTAATAAATAATATATAGTTAGAATGTGTATAATATATTGTATGATATATATATATATATATAGACTATAATATGTATAAAAGTGTGTATATAGTAATATGTATATATGATATATATGGACAGATATAGGAAATTTAATTTAATATCATATTAATGACTTAGTATATAAAAATTATAGGACTTAGCATTTATAAATGGATAAAACTTAGCATATATGAATTCAAAGACTTAGCATTTAGGGATAAAACTTGGTATGTATAAATGTCTAGATTAATATGGAAATAAAATATTACGTGATATATAAGGTGTAATTACAAAGGATAAATAGAATTGAATAAGTCAAATTGTATATGGAACTATATAACCATGGAGATAAGTTTCTATTTAAACTTGATATTAAGTTTTATAAAAAAAAAAAAAAGAAGGGGAGCCTTGACGCAACGGTAAAGTTGTTGCCATGTGACCAAAAGGTCACGGATTTGAATCCTGAAAACAGTCTCTTGCAAAAGCATGGTAAGATTGTGTACAATGGATTCTTCCCCGGGACCCCACATGGCGGGAGCTTCGTGCACCGGGCTGCCCTTTTTTTTATTGTTTTATAAAAATAAAATAAATTGCTTAGCAAATTTTATGTGTTTGCGAATTTTTATATGTAGATAGATCTGGAAATAGAAATTTAGACCAAGTCCTAAGTCCCCTCTCTATTTAAACCTTACCTTCAAAAGCCCTCTCTTGGTTGTTGGTTGCCGCCGGCTCTAGGAAGATCTCCTCACCCTCTTATTTCTCCACCGGTGCTAGGATTTCCAAGGAAGACAAGGAGTGGGTGGCTAAGTACATAAGGCCTGTTCTCAACCATGTTATTGTTTTATTTAGCTTCTAATGTCTTGTGAATTTTGGGTACCTTAGATTGGGTTGATGTTTCATAGATGTCCTAAAATTATGTTGTGACCTTGCTATTTTTGGTTCTGTTGTGGTGTAAATTAGCCTCAAAGGGTGAACGAATTTCACTTCGGTGTCTTCTGTTCAAATGTAGAAAATTTAGTTAGCTTTCATTCCCAATTTACAGAACCCTTTTCGGATCAAATATGAATTTCATATGATTTTTATACCACTGACCGACGAATCTGGAATTATGCTGTGACCATGCTGCTTTTGGTTCTGTTGTGGTGCAAATTAGCCTCAATGGGTGAACGAATTTCACTATAGTGTCATCTGTTCAAATGTAGGAAATTTAGTTAGATTTCATTAGCAATTTACAGAACCCTTTTTTGATCAAAGATGAATTTCATATGATTTTTATACCACTGACTGACGAATCTAGAATTATGCTGTGACCTGCTGCTTTTGGTTCTGTTGTGGTGTAAATTAGCCTCAATGGATGAACGAATTTATGTTGAAATGTAGAAAATTTAGTTAGCTTTTATTACCAATTTACAGAACCCTTTTCGGATCAAAGATGAATTTCATATGATTTTTACTGCTTTTGGTTCCATTGTGGTGAGTTTTAAATTCTGCTTTTAGGGGTTATGTATAGGGATGTTACATTATAATTTGTTTCATACTTGTAGTGGTTTTCCTTTAGAAGATAGGCCACTTTTCCATGCTTAATTCAACTTGCAAATTAGTAACCTTCAGATTCATGAATGTATGTTTAAATTTTATTTTTAAAGGTTAATTACTATAATGTTGCACTACAAGTTTCTTCATGATTTACTACTTGTTTACCCTTAAAAGTTAGAGAACTTTGCATGTTCAATTTATAGAGTAGGACTTCCAAGTTTCGGATCCTTTATGACTTAGGTTAAATTATGTTTAAGGGGTTTAACAATTATGTTTTATTTTAGTTCCTGAAGTTCATGCATGTATGGGTACTTTAAATGAGGTTTCGGTTTTTAGTTATGTTCTACTTATCATGATGACTATACATATATGCTACATCTAGATTTCGGACCTCTAGATTAGGTAAGTTCATGTTGCTTCTTGCTTCTCATTATGATAACCTCAAATGCATAGGAAATTAACCCACTTACGATGATGCACCTGTAATATTTGCATTCCATGCTTATGTAGTGATCGTGTCTATGAATATGTTTATGTGCATACCTATGTAAGGATTATGTTTAGATTTATGTACATGCTTGTATTCATGTCTATGTAGTGATCATGATTATGATTGTGCTTATGCTTATGTCTATGTTTATGGAATGAAGTGGTTGATTGTAACAGGGAACCTAAACCCGGGAAGCGTACCAAATCTTTTTATGGGTTAAGTTATGAATCGGGGACCTAAGCCTAGGGTCGGGGAGCTTGCCAAAGAACCCTCATGAATTGGGACGGTGGGATGAACCGGGGACCTAAGCACGGGGAGCGTGCTAAAATCATGCATGGGTAGAAGATTCGTTCCAAGGAGCGGTCCCCGCCAACCTAGCTAGGTAGTTGTCTGATCAATAACTTATGTTGGTACTGCTATGTGCAACCAAGCCACCACCACGATACGTTTATAAGTACGCATGCAAATATGTTCAAGCTATGTTTATGTTTACGTCGATGTTTATGTTTATGTTTACGCCAATGTTTATGTTTATGTTTATGTTTATGTTTATGTTTATGTTAATGGTTACGTTTATGTTTAGGTTTAGGTTTACATTTATGTTGATGTTTATGACTATGCTCATGTTATTCTTATGCCTATGCCTATGCCTATGGGCATGCTCGCGATCAAGTCTATCATTATGGTTAGTTCATCTACCATGCTTACCTCTATGTGGTCACACTTATGTCACTGCCTGTGCATATGTTCATAGTATGTTAGTAGGAAGGTCCCAAGTTGCCTTGAATGTGGTCTCCCTTAATACACTAGAATATAGATGTTAACTACTGCTTAACATACTTTTGAATATGCTGGTTCTGTCGACTCACAGACTTTGATTCTTTTTTTTCAGACAACGAAACCAATGAGGCAGGAGGCGTTGACCAGTGAGCCAGCTCGGAACAACGGCAATACAACCCAAAGGCCTTCTAGATTAATTCCGCATTTAGCTATGTTTATCTTTCTTCAAGTCGTTTATGTAATTTTATTTGAACCAAGAACCGCTACGGAAGTATGAGTATGTGGCGTCCGCAGTTTATGTATTATAAAAAAAAAAACTTGGGGCGTTACAAAAACTATATCATATAGCAGGATGCCTTGCAGACATCTCTAACAGAACCAGTAACTACTGAACCAGGAAACGAAGGTATGGATTTCTCACCATTTATTTAACTGATGCTAAGATGATTGATATGAACCTTTATCATACTGCAGTCACCAAGGGCACACCAAGTACAGTGGAGAAAGTGAATAATTAGTATTTTGGTAACAGTGAGGATCTTGAGGTTGATTTATAAGGAAAAAAAACTAACAAAACCTTGTATAGAAAGCTCATTGCAAGAGAAGAATTTGCAAAAATGGAAAATTGCATTACACGGAGAAGATGACACAAAATTATTCAGATTCCAGATAAACATTTCATTCACTACTTCCTGAACTTGGCATTTTGCATTGCCGTCCAACTGTAAAAGCATGACTTTTAAAAAATGGGAAAATTTGAAAGGATCACTGCCTTGGTTCGCTTACTATTTAATGATTTGAGATAAGGGAAACCATGACTGTAAATAGAGTTATATGCAAAGATTCAAGCCAGTTGGTTGAAACTAGCTACATGTACACAAACCTTATTCAACGTTTAGAAAAAAAAACACTAGAAATCAATGGGTCCTATTTAAAAAGTTCTCAATTTATTCAAATAAGTAGTTCCTTCACTGCTACATGAACTCAGTAAATTGCAATGCAACCCTACTGTAGAAGCAAGTCCTTGAGAAGGTGGGAAAAGATAAGAGAATTATTGCCTTTATAGCAAACTCAAATTTTCTGTATATTGATCCATGAAATGTTGCATATTCAGAAAGATATTAGATAATTTCTCAGTCAAAGATACCTAAAGTGTGAAGTTATTATTTGGAACAATCAAATAGAACCCAAGTAGTGATGACAGATTCTTGAAATATTAATGGTTGAAGAAGCAAATATTTATTCACCGGAAAAATAATAAGAACTACAAAAACACATGAAAGGTCATAAATTTGAAAAGAGACATCTCAGGACATTAGAAGACATTTAAAAGGAACAAACAACAACTAAGCAGAATTACAGTTATTCAAAAAAGTTAAACATAAGACCATATGTAATTGTTCACAGTAAATCACCTCTTTTTATAAGATTAATCAAAAAAAGCACATACCTCGTATACTAGGATCTAGAGGTTCAACCTTTTCTCTTGAAATTGGAGAGCTTACTGAAGCATCAGTAATGAGCCTCAATGATTTGTTGTCAATTACCCTGACAGAACAGAATATTAAGATGTTATGGAAAAGAAGATGCAAAAATAACACAAAATCCCAGTGGGCAGTGTATAAAATCAAGAATGAAAGTCAAGTAGTCAGATTATTCTTCTTGCTTTTGTGTGAATTCACTAGAGTGTATATACTGCCCTCACATATAATACAACATTAAGGCCACAAGCCTATGAGATAAAAATCAATTGATTTCTGAATTCTGAAATGAATTATGGATAACACAATCTTGGCATTCCCAGCATTAAAAAATAATGAGTTAAAATTCACAAGATTAGAATAAATGGCCTTCGCCAAAAATTGTAAAAGTGAATTAGTAGAAAGAAACACCCAAGATGAAATTATGAACAAATCACTGATTTTAACTCAGGTATGAAGTGAATAGATGTAAGATTCCAGAAGTATGATTGCTCACTAATATACTTTTGGAATTTTCTAGGACTTGATGTTGTTGTTGTTGCTGTTATTGTTGTTGTTTGGCCCATAGGATTGAAACCTTAGTTCTGGCCCATCTATCTCTTCTGACTCTTTCTATCTCATATCTGAATGGAAACCCTTAATAATTTGAATCTGAACAACTTGTTGCTACTAGGAAAATTTTGACAATAACAATAAAAAATTAAGAAAAAACTACAATAATAAAAATAGGGCACTGAATATAAGAGTTTTGACAAATGCAATAGAACAAAATTTGAATGGTATGATAATGGAATATAAATGTAGCCATGTCAAACATGTAGTTACCCAAGCCCAAGTGGATCCAAAACTTCCACACCCCGAGGTAAAGATTGCATGTGTGCGAGCCCCTTGTGAGCCATTGTGCTTGTTTTTTGCTCTTGTGTACTTGGTGCAGCCCTTGTTTCACGCATCTCTCGAACTCTGCGAGCAAGCTAAAGAAAAAGAAATTGATAGTTAGTTTACTTTATCTCAGTTAAACATTTGTCTGTCAGAGAGACAAGAAACTATACTGAATGTATCCAGAAGCAAACTGAATCAGCTACCAACACAATAATTTCAACCACATAGCAGAATAGAAGCGTTAAAGTATGAAACATTAAAGAAGGAAAAAAAAAAGTGATAAGGTTTGAGAGAAAAAAAACATTTAGGTAAACATAATTTCAACAATTCAGGATATATGACAACCTATATATATCAATTCAAGCGGCACTTCATCAACCCAGACAATTGCAGCCTGGTTCCACAACTCTTACGTACTTGGAATATTTTTAACTTTTATGAAGGGTTGCAGAATATTCGAGAAATCATGAAATTTGCATACATAACCAACTATTCTGATCACACTAGCCAACCCAAATCATGTCAAGTCAGTCACAATAATATTAAACAAAACCAAACAGACTTATACCAGCCCCATACATATCTCAATTCATCTTTCAAAGTTACTGCTATTTTCGCCATTACAAGAATACTAGAACTTAAATTCTGTAACTCACTTTTTCTTAGGATCAGCCTAGTACAGCCAATGCCCTTTTGATGAATTCATTATTTTTCTAAATATATACAAGTCTGAGTTAGCCCATTAACATGGCCTAAACCTTCTCAACATGTGAAATTAATCTTATTTAATAAATATTTGGATTCTTATAATGCCTCAGTGAATTAGCATGCTCAATACTGACAGAAAATCTATATCACATGCTGAAAGTTTGCATAAAAGGTAGAAAGCTACCAATCCATTGCATATTTTCAGCTATAGGCTGAGTTTATTATTTTAGAAAGAAAAAAAAATAAGAAAATAAATGCATTATTGAAGGTCTTGATAGTTGAAATATTAGCTTTATTGATTTCGTTTTGAATCCGAGAATGACATTCGTAGTAGACCAAAAACATGGAACCTTGTTATATTTATACGAGACTAAACTAAAGTCTAATTGACAGACTTCATACCTAGAATTGACTTAAAACTGAATCATCCAAACACAAATAATGTCTTTTTTTTATATAAAGTTGAAGTTACAGCATACCAAGATTATTTGAATCAGAAGTGCAATCAGGGACCATATAACTAATATATCCAGAAAATCAATGCCGCACAATGATGTCAAGCAAAAATAAATGTTTAGACCAAAAGAAAAACCTATGGGTAGTAAAACGAACTGTTGGTACACCTTTCGTTTAAAAATTCAGAAAAAAAAAAAAAAAACTAGATTTAAAGGAACTGAATTCTTTATTAAACGAACATTGCTGTAAATTCAAATGGCCAAGACAAAATGTATTAAAAATATGAGAAATCTGCAAGAGATGTACCAAAAATTATCTACCGTTCAGTTTCACGACTTAAGAATTTTGAACAACCCAAAACCAAAAATCAGTTGAGGGGGCACAAAGGACAAACAAGAAAAATACCTCAGCCTCATCTACCCTCTTCCAGCTTCTGGGCTCATCGTCGTCCTGACCAACATCGTCATCATCCCTGAGCGCCCGACGGTCGCTGCCGCCACGCCCCCTCTGCGGGGGAACGCGGTCTTTAGACGAGTCCTCATCTCCCGAAGAGATGCTCAGCATCTCGACCTCCGATTCGTCGTCGTCATCCCCTCCACGGCTAGGCTTCCGCCTCTGCTGCTGTTGCTGCGGCGGTGACTGCTTGCCCCGGTGATTGGAATTCGAGTTAACATTCCGATGAGGCTGGCTCTGATCCATGAAATGCGGCGGAGGCGGAGGCCGGACGAGGTTGACGACGGGCTTGGAGTTCTTGGCCGACGGCCTCTTGTAGTTGACGTCCCTTTCCGACTGCTCCCTGAGCGCGATCTGGAGGAGCTCGTCCTCGTCGAGATCGCTATCGCTCATTTATTATCTTCTTGGCCACGCTTCGATCGGCCTCCTCAGATCTGGTTATGGATTTGGACGGTCGAGGTAAGAAGGAAGGAAGAACGAGGTCGGAGATTCCGCCTTTTTGTCGCTCGCACTTTGCTCCACGGCCAGCAAAGCCCGTGCAGACGAGTCTAATAGTCGAGCGTTCTTCTTTGCCCGCCGTGTAGCAGAAGCGTTGGGTGCGGTGTCGATTAGCTTAAGTCAACCTTAACTTGGGTCCGGTCTAATGACTTGCTTATTTAAAATATATAATTTGAAATAAAAAAAATATTTTATTAAATTTAATGTTTATAAAATAAAATGTATTCACTAAATTTAGATTAAAAAAATTATTATACTTTTAATATTGTTGAACTTATTAGAAAAATAAAATTCGAACTTTATTCAGTTGTAAAAAGTATAGTTTATCCTCATGGTTAGCTATTCCACTAAAGTTTAGAGAAAAATAACATGCTTAACTAGATAAGGTGAAAATAAAACTCAAATGTCGATTGAATTAAGTATTCAAATCTAGTTAGCTTATTTTGGGCCCGGGAAAAAAAATAATATAGAAAGGAGTAAAAGAGGTATTATTCAAAATCGATAAATAAAAATAAAATTATAGTTTATTAGTTCATTAATTTGGTTTATATTTGCGTAGTTTTAGTTTGGGTTTGTATAGAGAGTTAAAACAAAGTTAAGATACGCAATCGATTGTGACCTCGACGCCCACCCAACGCAGTTGCATGTAACACGAGCACCACTCCATCAGGCAACTAACAGAGAAGAACGTTTTGGCAAAAGATTGGAACGTTCTGACAATTCTTCAACATGAGAGCAATATAAAAATTTACAGAAAAAAAAAATAAATGGCATGCTATTCAAGTTCTTACGGAGCTCGACGGGAATCGAGCACATTAACATGGTTTAACCTTGAGGAAGATCTAAACTTTAATTCATCAGATGAATTAACTATGTTAATAATCAAGCTCGGAATGACATAAACGAATCAAAATTTATGAATGACAAACAGTTTGCAAAAGTGCAAAAATATCTTGACAAAAAAACAGGAATAACAAAGGAAAATGGTGGCGATATTACGAAATGTCATTCTGCAACTAACAAACCAAATATGGTGTTGCCACTGCAGTAACAAACTAACAATCTTTAGGCAGGTTAGGAAAGTTTCCTAGAAGACTTATTTGTTCCACTCTTTTTTTCCTTGCACAAGACGCGTCTTCCAAACATGGAGGCTATAATAGATAGCTAGTAACAGGAAAGCATGCGCAAGGGCTAGCAATGGAGGACATTATTTCTTATGCAGAGAACACAAACAATTGATCTTGCCTAACTCCGCAGCAATACAGGGAGGTGAGAGTTTGCCTTCCTGATACCAATGTGATCGTTTCTCAAGTAGTTCGCCCAAGAAATGGTCGAGCTTCTCAATGGTGACATTAGGCATTACCACAGCATGTGCGATATTTCCCTCACAAGCAAGTTGCCACTGCCTAACAAAGTCCTCATCTTTTGGCCTCTCAAACACAACGGTGCTACTAAGCTCATTAAGCATCACGCTAACCCCTGCCTCTTTCAGGCGGTCTTTCAGATAATGAGCATTCCTTAAGCATTTCTGAACTTCCTTCTGGAAGCCTCTGTAACCTTTTCTGTTCAGGGTGTACCAGAGGAAGATTGGGGCATGACCATTTCTACTTCCCATAATGGTGGCATCCCTGGAAGCAAGATACTCGACATTGCTGGAGAGGGCGTTGATGTGCTCCAACCTTGTAATTTGCACGCCGCAAGGCATCGGACAGCCCACGAACTTGTGACCTGAGACACTGACACTTCCGATAGGTTTCTTGAATGTCACTTTAGGTGCCTATTCAAAGCCCCATTGGTAGCATTAGTCCACAAGGGAAAAACTAACAAGATCAGTAATCATTTGGACAATTTAAGGCGATTTAATTTTTAGTTGCATAATATCTCTTCAAAGAAGAACATGCATGGATGTAACATAATGATTGTGTATAAAGAAACTGGAGGCAAAACTCTAAATATAGAACATACACGTTTGACAAATGGCATCATGAGCCCAAAGAGAGCACCATCACAATGGATGTAGAACCGATCTTTAAAGCCATTTTCTTCAAGAGTTTGTATGACTAGATCGAGATCATCAACAGCCCCTTTGACAGTGGTTCCTGTGTAAGATAATTAATAGCTAATCTGCTTCTGTTAAGTTAAAAACAAAAATAGAAGAAATAAAAAGACTTACCAATGTTGACATTGATAATGGCTGGCTTCTCCTTGTTCTGAAATAATTTAGCTTTAAAATCTGCACAATCAATTTCACCAGATACCAGAGTGGCGACCTTCACACACTCCATTCTATACATCCTTGCAGCTTTGAAAACTGAGTAATGAGATTCCTTTGAGGCATACAAAACACCATTGGGAAAAACTTCCCTCCTGGCAAACAAATACAAAATTACTCTTACTACAGACAAGCTTTCAGATTTTACACAGGTTTTTGAAGAACTACTATAAGCAACCAAAGTGTCCATAGTTTGAGATTAAAGCATTTGAAAAAAGGTACTAACCCGACAAGAATACCATGCAAATTTCCTTCAGTGCCACAGTTTGTAATGTAACCCCAGTATTCATTCTTTTCCAATTCCCATAGCCGGGCAAACCAATCCAATACTCCAACTTCAAATTGCCTAGAATGGACACCATAATTACTCTCAATGAATGGGTCACCTAGGTTGTTGATGGAAAAGTGTTGCAAATGGCTAAGAGCACCATAATCAAAGTCCAAGTTGTATGGATAACCTATAAAAGAACCATATGCAACAGATAAAAAGTCAATCAAACAGTAGTAACTTGCTCAACTACAAATTAAACAAGAACAAATACGCATTGATAAAAGGAACAAACTTTATAATTAGACACATTGAAATGGTAACTCCATAGTTTTAGATAAAAATAGAATCAGATAACATCGAGAAAAGGAAAATAGAAAATACCATCCAAGTCGTAGTAAACTTTATAATTAGACACAATAGATGAGACCGATGAAAATTTTAACAGTTTACAGACTTCAAACAATCAAAGCAACATGGCACAAGCTAACATACTAAACATCACACACTTAGCATCGCGTGCAGTACATATAAAATGTATTTTTACTAGACACACTTCCAAAAGGGCAGCCCGGTGCACGAAGCTCCCTCTATGCGGGGTCCCGGGGATTGATCCATTGTACGCAGCCTTACCCTGCTTTTTGCAAGAGGTTGTTTCCGAACCCGTGACCTTTTGGTCACAAAGCAACAACTTTACCATTGTGCCAAGGCTCCCCTTCACTAAAAGTATAAATATCACTACAAATTTGAAAAAAGAACAAAGACACAGTAAAATGTAAATAGTAAGATAGGCTCTGTATACAATAGAAATTTTGTAGTCTCTAAAAGTGTAAAGAACATATTTTTCATCAAATGAAGGAAAAGTTTTTATGTAGCCTTTCCTCAAGTTGCTATCAACAACAAATTCACTTTGTTGGGTTCAGTTGAGTGGGTCAACAGGCTAACAAAGTTCTAGCAGACTAATTATTAAGAGTGGAGTCACCATTTCATTAAAAGGGATGCCCATCGTGAATATGAACAATCCAAATTAACCCCAAATAGTGCAAGCTCAATCGAACAATACTTACATGGGCACTCCGTCATAGAATTGGATGTCACGCTTCTAAAGGATCCACAAAAAGCAAGGTTCTATGGCATATACACCCTTCCAAAGGCTATTTGTTGCTAGGAAAGACTCTTGGATAGACAAACAATGTATGGCATGCAACCTGCCACCATGAACATGACAGGACATAATCCAGTCTTGTCCTGATATTCTTCCTTGCCTAAACCAGCCCACATATTCATGCTAGGTTGCCTCAAGTTGCGGATCCACCATCGAATATCCATACTATACCGCAGTCACATCTCAAAAGGTTAATTTTCCAACAGACCCTATATTATGAACGGTGATGTTCCGATCTCATCATGGGAGATGTCCAACGCAAACATGGTGATGTGGGAATATAGAACTATGCCTTCCTAGCCCCCCAACATAACCTCTGTGAGTACCTACCCCATCAAAAGATAATTAGCATGGACACTTGGTTGCTGAATCCGCATGCTTACACAACCCATGTCATGTGCAAGTGCACGAGGCCAGCGTATGCCTGCGTGAGGCTTAGTATGTGAGCCCAAACAAGGAAGCATAACTTAATCACCCAACGATGATGTTAAATAGATTTATTGACGCGGAGGAAGCACAACCTAATCATCCAATGATGAATTTTAGATAGATTTATTGATGCAGTTTTCTGAAATCGTGAGACTTCACCTACAATCGTTCTAAAAACTTTAGAAATTGCTTGTAAGAAAAAAAAAAGATTAAATTTATAGCAGATGCGAATAAAAAAAAACGTAATTGTACCTAGATGGTGCTTGGTCCTGTCGATGAGGGATCTTCTGTACCTCGCTAGGACACTGGCCATATAAGCTTCCCTATCTCCAGTGACCTCATCGTCGTCCTCTGGTTCCTTAACCTCGAGGCACATTGTGTGAACGTTCCTACCCAGCACTATTTCTCTGCTCCTCCCCTTCTCCTCTTCTTCAACTGCGTCGGTGCGCAGCGGCGTCAGGGCATCGACCATCTCGTTGCGCTCGAACTCTTTAGGCAACGGCTCCGCCTTCTCCCTCTCCCTCAGATCCATCGAGCCATTCCCCACGCTTCCCACCATCTCCGCCTTAATCTGTTCGCCCTAATCCTCCGAAGGTGTCTCGAGTTACAGATCTGAACCTGCTGTGGCAAATGCAGCTTGAATCCGACGATATAAAAATAGACTATGAAGTCGTGGACATAAATAAAAGGAAAGTTAATTTCCCACGAAAATCAGGTGCGGTAAGAAAATGACATGACTATTGAGACGAAATTACCACGAAATTCACATCTACCTGATAAATTTTGAATAATAATAATATAAATTCGATAATTGAATTTTAAAAATTATTATATTTTTTTATATAATCGATTATCTTATAAAAAAAATAGAATAATACTGCGTATAATGAATCCTTCTCCGATATCTTATATAGCAGGAACTTCTTATACCGAACTGTCTTTTTATTATATATTTTTTGTTAAAAAAAACAAGAAAATAGAAGAAACTTAGCTCATGGTCCATACCAATCAAAGTGTTGTGACATAACTCATTAAATGTGTCAACCTAAATAAGGATGTAAATATTCTAACTTAATTTTTTGTTTCACTATATATATATATATATCTTATTATTATTTTATTAAAAATTTCCCCCTTTACTAACTGACTTTGCTGAAGCTTAAAATAAATTTACGTTAATGCCCTTTTTTTTATTCACACTAAAAATAATTCTAAAATTTATTAGTAATTTCACAAGCGAAACAATCAGTGATTTAAAGTTCGAGACTCAGCTACGGCGTATTATTATGAATTTTTCTTATCATTAACTTTCTCTGGTTGTTTATATAAAAAAAATATAGTTCTCTTTAGTCCTACATCTTAGAATTGACAACATAAAAGAAGTTTCTCTAAATATTTTAGGCGATGTTAAAAAATATACTTTTCTTAGTTAGTTTTTTACTAAGATAAGTATAATATTAAATTAAATTAATTTTTTTTATAGGGAAGCCCATTTCTAGGATTCTCTAGCGTCACCTTTGTATTATTGCACTATTACATGAGTCTGACGAATCTTACCCAAATAATTAATTTTTAGTTATTTGAATTATATTACGCATGCAACGTGTGTCAATCACTAGTATATTATATGTGTGTGTACGGGGTGCTTTCCATGCAGTGAGGTGCCCATACTCGTCTCCCAGGCTCCATATGAAAGTAATGAGCTAGCTGAGACATTGACAAGAAGAAGATTTCGACATAGGAGAGTTGGAGAACACCTACAAACACCAATATAAAGTGGAGGGGAAAACCATCAGTAGGCAGGTCAAGGGAGGGTCTCTAGTGTAGCTACTCTAATGACCAAGTCAGGATCGAGGAAGGAAAAGAACAATGGTGCGACAGAACAAAGACAATGAACTTGTGTACCCGCAATAATAAAAAATGATCTCTTTTATAACACCTCCGGTAAGATCTTCATTTGACGAGACATCATATCACCACTTGATAACATGTCTAATCAGCATGCTTCCATTGTATCTCACAGGCTCATCATAAGTATAGGGGAGTTATGTATCTGTCCAAGCTATAATTTTGTGACTTTCTATCAAACTCACCTGATGTATTAATGGTGAAATAACTCGTGCCAAGAGGTCCGTTGGGCTGCTATAAGATGAGTTAGGCACTGGGAACCTAGTTTCTCATAAGAAATGAATGAGCTATAATAATATCCAAGGATTGAACCTTATAGGCAATTGGTAAATTGAAGTGTTGCTTCCTTGAAAACTTGTCCGATCGGTCCTACCTAATCAGGAGGAGATAGAGAGCAAAGCTTTTGCTCGGAGATAGAGAGCAAAGCTTTTGCTTTGTAGGTATCTGACTGAGCAAGGAGTTGGGCCCTTGAGAATTTATCCGATTAACCTTAGCCGATCGAGAGATAGTTGGAAAATAGATCCCGTAGCCATAATACAGAGCCTGTCATTTGACATAGCTTAAACTTTGACCATTACCCACACCGACTGGTTGACCCATAGATCCCACGCAGAGGTCATCCTTATTCACCGTATCCTATTACATAATAAACAACTTTAAATTTTAGACTAATAAAAAAGCAACCCGAATCGATTAGTACTATTAAATTAAGAGATCATTCTGAATTTGTGAAATCGCGATTATCACATGTATAATTTATTTGCAATCACGCTGACTACTTTATCCCTAGACTCCAATCATAAGTGGAGAAGGAAACAGAGCGTTCCCCCCACCGGAAGGGAAGAAGACGTCACTCATGGTTAAAGGGAGGCGAAGAGGCGAGAAGAGAGCTCGTGGCCTCGGGCGTCCTCCTATCCTCCCTCTCTTGCTTCCGGGAAACGACGTCGCCGTCGCCTCTGAGCCGTCCTGTTCCTTCGGTCTTACGAACAAGAGTACTCAGCAAGCTCCGGACCGCTTCTGCTGCCACAGCTGTGGTTGTCCATTCCCCTCCGACGAGGACGGCGGAGACCATATAGTACATCTACGATCCCAGTGGCGAGTCGTCCTCCTTTGCGGTGTCTGCCTCCACCGCGTCAAATCTGCTGCTCTCTGTTCCTACTGCTTCTCCCCCATCACCGACGTCGAACGCCCACTCTCCTGCCTCCGGTGCTCCCGCCAAATTCATCTCCGATGCGGCGCTATCGAACACCGGTGCATCGGTCCCTGGCGCCTCGATCCGGGATCCTTCACCTGCATCGATTGCTGTGCGATCCAGAAACGTTGCGGCAGGAACCTTGTGCAGGAGACTAAGATTTGTCCGGATAATGCGGTAACGGAAGCAATATCTGTGGCGGAGAAGGTTGATACAGATTCCAAGGAGTCAATTGATCATAATCTCACGCCTTTGATGGATGATCAGGTAAGTTGCACTGGTAAAGATGTTAAGACACATGGAGAAGATCCTGAAATAGATTGCATTGCTTCCGATCGTGAGGGGAAGAAAGACTGTCTCTCTGTATTGTTGTATCCATCAACGTACCGGAGAGATGGCAAAGCAAAATCAGAATCACTACAACTACCAAAGGACGATACACCAATAACAGATAAGTATCTCATAAAGTATTCGAGGAGGAGGTTGAGATTAAAAGGTTTGGCAGATCAAACGATAGCCATCTAGTCTATTGGCCAGTGACCATGAGATGTTCTAAGGTTGGTTTAGGAGATAAAAAAAATCCATATGTTCCTTTATTATCAAATTAACTCTTGTTGCCTACCGGACCTCGAGTGCTGCTTCAATTCGATTGAATTGGTCAAGCTACTCAAAAGCCGCTGCCTGTAATGTCAGATTATTAATGATGCTACGTTTTGGGGGTCTGTGCATTACCTTTTGAGAAAGCATTTTTTTTGTCTTTTTCTTGCAAATTTCACCTCATTCCAAATGCCTGGATTCTTCTACCAGCTTCTATATAACGTTAAAAACTGCTTAGTTTTCTTTTTCTTGTTTTGTAAACTAGTTCTAAAACAACTGATCATCTTCATTCACTCTAGTAGAAAAGGGTGATTGATATACTGAATAAACTTAGATTGGTCTAAAAATCAAGCAGACAAGCAAACACTACACAGCACGATCGAACATGAACCAGTTACATCCCTTAGAAATCTAACCTTGATTTCAAACACACACGAGTATGACACTTATTCGCAGCTTAGGTGAACGAACACTACTTGATGAGCAAGTGCCCGGGTAATTACTAAGACAGGATACTTCTAGTACGGCGGTGGCGGTGGGGATTGATGGTAATGGTGCGGCGGTGGAGCCCCGTGCTCGGGGATGGTCTTGTATGGCGGCGGCGGAGGTGGTGGGTGACTCGGCGGTCGCAATGGTGGGTATCCGTGATGGGCCGGCGGCGACGGCGGCGGCAGAGTCGGACAAGGACGATGGGTCGGCGCAGTTGGAGGGGACTTGTACAACGGGGGTGGACGAGGGTGTTCGCCGTAAGGGGGCTGATGAGCATGGCTCGGTGGCGGCGGCGGGGAGGAGTGGTAGTACGGCGGGTGGCGCCCCGTGCCAACCGGTGGGGTCGGCTTAGGCTGGCGGTGATGGTGGTGGTGGTGGTGGTGGTGCGGAGGAGGCGCACCGGTTGTCGGAGGGGGGCGATGGTAGTACGGAGGTTGCGCTGCATGAGTTGGCGGTGGTGGTGTACTTGGATACGGGTGCTCCGTCGGCGGCGCGAGGTGGCGGGAAGGCGGCGGGTTGGTGACGGGGGTAGGCGTGTAGTTATTAGTAAGGGAGGAAGCTAAGCAGTGAGTGGAGAACAGCACCATGATCACGGCCAACAAGGCCGTGACTTGATTAGACAGAAGGGCAGCCATGATGTTGAATGGAGGAGCCTTCGCCCTTGCTTGCATTTATAGAAGGAATAGTGGCCAATGGGAGTCAGTCAGCCAGGCATGGTCTGAGCTCGAGGCGACTCGAGTTTCGCATGTTCGTATCCAGTGCAGCTCGTGCCCAGTGAAGGTCCGTCAGGCTTTTGGGTTAATCAGCCGGATTTTTTTATAAAAAAATAAATTATAAATTTATGATTAAAGTAAAATTCTAAACAGTGAAATAAGATGATTTTGGAATTTTTAAAATGTTTAAGGAGTTTTTTTTTAGAAAAATTATCTTTTAAAACAGAGTTATAGAATTGGACCCTTTTTAACGCGGCTCCGGTTAGGCGGTAGCGTGGCCGTAGCCTTACCCAACCCGGCGTTGCGTGAATCGAGGCTCCTGTCGCACCTGCTCCGTTCACGTTATCCGGAAAATACTAAACTCGATAAGTATTCATTGTCCAGTCATGTGACAGGCATGGACTCCCTAGTGATTAGATTTACTCGTAGGCTTATGCACCGGACCTCCACCTCGCTTCTTCAATTATTATAAAGAATCCAAAGAAAGAATTAGAAAAAGCATGGCGGAATTAAAATGTGTATGGCTCTTTAACTCTACGTGGAATATCGTGCGCGAATGAACATGGTTTTGTTTCTTCTTTCAAACAAAGGTTTAATTATTGTTTTATCTTTGAACAAAAGGAAAAGTTGATCGGTCAATTCAACACAGTCCTTGACCAAAAGTTTGTTTAAAAAAAAACTAAGGTTAATTCAATTAATTTCAAGTAATATGATCGAAAATAATACCTTAATTAAATGTAGATATGTAAGTTTATCTCAGGTCCGATCTACAAAACAACTCCATAAATCAATTCTTCTTATGCTCAACGTAGCTCATTCTTATCACTGTTATATCAACAACAGACCAGAGGCACTGAACCCAAAGCTTCTTATCACATCAATATAAGAACAAAATTCCATACCAAATAAATTGATCTTCTGCTTGAGAAACTCAAGCACCTGCATAATGCTGCATCTACCAACAGCACCAAATAGCACAATGACCTCAACAAGAAAAATAAAGAGGCACCAAATAGTTGTGCTGCACAAGACATGTACTGCAAAAACATAGTCTAAAAGCCATACCATAAGAAGCTCAGATGAAACAATGTGTTCTAGTCACAAGGTCATGGCCTTATTCCAAACAACATTGACAGTTCGTTTTGAAGTACACTTTGTAATAAAGGAAAGTATGTGGCCAGGCGAGAGCCCAAGAAAGCCACTAATGGGCAGAAAAGGTTCGAATCCTCAAGACTGCTTCTCACGATCTGAGCTCCACATAAGACCCTGAAAGTCCAGAAGTGCCGAGAAGTGTAACCTGAGAGTAACAGGTTCGAGGTTAGTGCTTTTCTCAGCAAATATGTAGGCAGTTGAGCAAATAAACAAACATGCATTCTTAACTAGTCAAAAAAATATTAACAGCTAGAATGAAAAAGAGAGCGAGAGAGAGAGAGAGAGCCAATCCATACTCAGATCAATCAATCTAACTGATGAAAACCCTGATTTGTATCAACCAAGACATACGAGTCAAGTGTAAACAAACCAGATCACTAAGTTCCACTACATTCTGTCTAATCCCTGGTTTCAATTTGGTTTTGTATGTTGACACAAGACATTTGTAATTTGTTCTATCCGACCTTAGAATTCTTATTATAAACTCATAGTTTACCTAGAAATTAATTCCATCAGCATCAACATTAATAAATTTAATCCTAACTATTTGAAGTCAACATATATATTTTATCCCTCTAAAATCTAAAGAAAGCCACAACCAGTAAAATGTCTAAAGATTTATTGAACATTAATAAATAAAATTGAAATCAAACAAAATAGATTGAAAACAGAGTACTTTTTTGAAGAAATCTAAATGTTAATAGACTTGATGTAAATGCATACATGAAACGGTTGGATTGACTTGAACAACAATTCACTCAAAAATCAAAAATGAGAAGTGAAGAATATGACTAGTTTGAAAACATAAACTCAACAAATTAAGGGAAAAGAGTAAAAGGAAACATATGTTACTTGAACCAGGATATGCGTATGCATTGAATTGTTCGACACATTTTGAGATATTAGGAATATGGGACTGGGATACCAGTACAGACTAAGAGAAGTTGGATATTAGGATGAGATATAATATTTGAGATAACCTTGCTTGATTATTTATAGATGTACTCAATCATATGGAATTAATTATCAGGAGACCTTTGGGCCAGTAGCTAAACTTAACACAGTGCCCCAAGGCGTAGTGTAGACGGTGGGGCGCATAGCATTTCTGGTGTAACAGCGGTTGAATCTCACTGGAACTCATGACCTAGAATTCACTCCATCATGCGCCTCCTGCCGTGGGTCTGACTCTAGGGGGCTGCTGAGGTGGCAGATCCACCGCTAAACTCAACACAATTCGTGTTCTACTATCCATTGCTGTCAACTTGGAGTGGCCATTGTATCAGCTCGATGTTAAAAATGTCTTCCTTAATAGAGACTTGACTGAAGAAGTATAAATGGATATCCCAGCACTTTGAAACAAGTAATACAAAAGGAAAAGTATGCAAACTCAGAAAGACACTATATGTGCTAAAACAGACACCAAGAGCATGGTTTGACAGATTCACAAAAGTCTTAAAGAATGATGGATGCTCTCGGTCACAAGCTGATTACACTTTGTTCACTAAATACTCCTAGATGGGAAAATCACTGTTTTGATTGTGTACATTAATGATATTGTCCTTTCAGAAAATCATGGTGACAAATTAAAAGGTTGAAATCTCTCATGTCCAAAGAATTCAGGATCAAAGACTTGGGGCATTTAAAGTATTTCTTAGGAATGGAAGTGCACAACGCAACAAAGCATATCTATTTCCCAACGCAAATACGTACTTGATTTATTGTGTGAAACTGGGATAAGTGGGCTTGGTGCAAGCCGGCTGAAACTCCCATGGATCCCAATACTAGGTATATGACTAGAACTGATGAATTAGCGGTTGACAAGGGATAATACCAACGGCTAGTGGGTGAGCTGATCTACCTAACTCATACTCAGTATTGTAAACAGCGATAGGCAATGGCGGGGCCGTCAGTGACTGCCTACCGCTTTGGCTACCTAGGCGGTTGAATTTTTTTTATTTTTTATACATTATATTATAAATAATTATTATTTTTCATAATATTACTTTTAATAAAATATATTAATTAAAAAAATAAAAATTTAATCTAAATATTTAAAATTAAAAATAAATAAATACATATATTAAATTAATTGGATAATTTTATTAAGCTTTAATTAAGTCTATTGAAATTATCGCAATCATAGCTAGGAGTTTATTAAAATTATTAACCTAATATTATTTAATTAAACTCTAATTTACAACTTACCCGTCTACCTGTTTCGATCGGACGAAGAGTCTGATGCATTGTCGGGACTGCACAAAGCGTCCAAACGCATAGCCAGGTTCAAGCAACGCGTCTAGGCCCATTGTTGGTCCGAGCAACGCCTTCGGGCCCATTATCGAGCTCAGGCAACGCGTCCGAGCACGTCATCAGGCTTAGGTGATGCATCTGGGTACATCGCCGGGCTCGGATGATGCTTACGAGCTCGCGCAACGCATCCGGACTAGTCACCGGGACAGGCAACACATTACAGTGGTGAAACGGTGAGCGGCAACGGTGATTCCAAGTGCAACGGTGACAGAAAGAGGTGAGTTACCTCCTAAAGTACTGCCTCAAGCAAAGGCGATGTAGTTGATTCCCACCTCCCGCCTAGGCGACCGCCTCAACCATCATTTAGAACATTGATTATACATGTCACATAAGTTTTTTAGTGAGTCGGGTGGGTCAATTTCTTAGTAATCCATTTGCAGATCACATGGCGACGGTGAATCTTATATTGATATACCTAAAGAATGTTCCAGGAAATAAGATAGCAGATCTCTAGAAGTATATATTGATACTGATTGGGCAGGGTCTCCAAATGATAGAAGGTCTACATCAAGATATTGCTCTTTCATTTGGGGAAACCCACCACTAGAAGTAGTGCAGAAGTTGAGTTTATGCTACTTGGGAGAGTGGAAAGCAAAATTAAGGAAAAGTTTCCACGGTTGAAAAGTTTTCGTCGTTTACTTCACTAAAATTTTTAGAGGGAAAAGTAACGCAATCCATCAGCGGATAATTTTGGAGCCAAAATCGATCACCTCAAAATCAGACGGAAAGCAGCGGATGGAAAAAAAAAAATGACGCGTGTACCCCTTTTGCATTCACAAAATTACACCATATACTAAAAAAAATGACGCATGTAGCATTTTTAACTCACAAAATTACACTATGTACCAAAAAAATGACGCATATACCCTTTTTTATTTACAAAATTACGTCATAAGTATTCACCTTCCTCTATCAAGGTAAACAAGTGTGCAAAGAAAAAGATTTCTTCACCCTTTCTTTTCTCTTCCTCCAAAGATAACTTTCTATCATTGATTCCTTTCCTTTCCTCATCCACA
>JBBMJZ010413113.1:1629049-1645334 GCA_037833815.1 Zingiber zerumbet
GGGCTGTTCACCCCCCCCCCCCCCCCCCCTCCCCTCTAACTACATTTCGGTCCCAACAAAGATGATATAATTGCAATGAAGAGAGGCACATCAAGGATGACTGCCCAAAGCTAAAAAAGGACAACAAAAAAGGGCCAAGCACAATGAAGCACAAGATATTGAAGGCGACTTGGAACGAGACATCATTAGAATTCCAATTAGAGGAATATGCTGGACTAGTACTGATGATAAGTCACCAAGAGGAGAGTATAGATGAAGGGGGAGCCACAACAAAAGAAAATAATAGTGAGGAGGACGTAACCAACTTTAAATCGGATTTGGTAAGTGAGGTATGCTTATTATCTCCAAACGAGTTATATTCAGGTATAAAATTAATGTCTAGATCTTTATATAAGGTTAAAACAAAAAAAAAAAAAGAATTTGAAAAAGGAAGTCTTAGAATTGAAAACAAGTGAATACATGTCCTTTAGAAATGTATGATAAATTAAAGGATGAAAATAAAAAATTGAAGGACCAAATTAAAAAATCAAAAAAATTCTACATGTGTTAATCCTTATACTTCAAGAAATTATAGAAGCCTAAATTGATATCTTAAATATCATAAGGGATAAATTAGAAAAGTATTGTAAAAATATGTACCCAATAAATTTTTTATTAACCCAGTAGGTAAAAAATTATTTGGGGTCCTCAAATCTTGATTAGTATAAATAAATGATTATGCATGTTTAAAATTTAGAAATATTAATTTTATTTGTAAAATTAAGTTCGAATGCATACGGTTCACATTTATTGTTAAAATTTTTTTTTCTTGTTTCTAGAATGAATAAAATCTTAGTACATTTTTTTTTTTGGAAATTTTCATCAATTAAATAATTTGTTATGGATTTTTGATTGAATAATCATAATTTAAAATTTAAAATTTTTTCAGAGATGTATTTTGAAAATCCTAATTTTTTAGAGGATTACTGTTATATTCTGAACACTTAGAAAAATCAGCCCAATTTTTAGATTAGTAAAACTATTTTTAAAATATTTATTTTTGAAAATAATTCTATCTAATTAAAATATTTCTTATTTTTTGTTATAAATTATTATCCAAATTTTTTATAGTGATATCACCATTGAATTTCTATTTGGAAATATGTTTTTTTAATTTTTTTTATAAATATGAATTTTCTATAGATTATTTACCAAAATAATTATTCTTAAAACTTAATAGCCTTGAAAATTTATTTTTGAAAATTTTAATTTTTAATTAATTATGCATTCTGTATTCAATACTTAGAAAAATTTAGGAGATTTGTTTTGATATTTTTAAAATTTTATCTTGCAAAAACTATGTTTTTGTATAAAATAGTTTATTTATGCTAAAATACTTAAAAAATTTTGTGAAGATTTTTTCTACATATTCATATAGTACGGTTGAACTTTAAAAAAAAAATTAAAAATTTTTGAAGTGCTAAACTTATTTTTAAATTAAATTTGAAAAGTGTGATTATTAAATCTTGAAAATTTTAATTTTTGGAAAAATATTTTGTAAAAAAAATTCACTTTGAATTCTGTTTATTTAACCCATAGAAAAAGTTTTAAATTTTTATCTAATTATGACATTTTTTTCCAAACTTTATTTTGATGTGATCAAAGGGGGAGAATGAGAGATGAGAGCTTAAGTGGAGGGGGAGGTTATATTTATAATTTTACCGTTTGTAAAATTCTAGTTTTAATTTTAATTTTATTAATTTCTATATTTTTAAACCCTAACTTTAACTCGAGTTGATACACATCAAAAAGGGAGAGATTGTAAATACCCTAAGATAGTTTTGATGTGGTCAACCGAGTTAAGTAAGATCATGTGTATGTTTGGTGCTTTGTGTCTAAGTGTGTAGAAACTTGGGAGTACAAGAAGTCGAGCGAAAGACGTAACTAGCGAGAAGGATGACACGGGAAAGAGTCGACGAACTCGATGCATCCGAGGGACGAGATGCTACGAAAGAGTAAGTTGGTGGACGAGAAGGAAGCACGTGGTGTTTTCGAGGGATGAGATGTCGGAGCGGAAGATTGATTGAGGAGAAGGCCGAAAAATGGGTTCGAGTGAGCCCTATTCCGAATGATCGAAATCATCTAAGCGAACAGAGGAGAAACGAGCAGTCAATAAAAGTTGACTACTCCAGGCACCCGGACTACTCCGGGCGCTCGGACCCGCTGGCCAGCCCAGGGGCGCCTCCCTTTACAAGGCTTCGAACGGGTCGCGTCAGCACGGTCCGAGTGCTCGGACTAGATAAGTTTAGGCACCCAGAGCTACCACATCAGCAAATGGTCAGATCTGACTAGCAGGCTATAAATTGAGTCATGGTCTCAATAGTAGAAAACAACACTTGTACTTGAATTGTTTTTTTGTTCTACTACTTTGATTATGAGTTGTCAACGTTGTAAGAGACTACTCTATCTAAAAGAGAATTCTAGTGAGCTTTTCATAGTTTTGGATATTAGCAATATTCTGATTGTAAACAAAGTAAATTTTGTGCTTCTTTTATGAATTAGTTTATTTTAATTAATTCTTTTACAAGCAAGTGTTTCTCTAATTTAGTTTGAAAAGAATAAGAAAGGTTTGATTTTATTTTCAGGCAATTCACTTCCTCTTACCGACCTCACGAGTCCTACACGAACAACCTGTGAGATCGAAATGTGCAATAGAAAGGGGGGGGGGGGGGATATCGCTCATTGAAAACCTTTCTTTTCTTTATATGAAACAACAAAGAGATATGTATCGAAAAACTATGTTGGTTACTTGGTTCGTAGTTCAATGACTACTATTCTAAGACCCACGATTCCTTGGACCGTTTCGACTAAGCAATTCACTAATCTTTTCCTTTCAAGAATCTCTCAGAGGTGGAGACAACCTAATACAAATGGTATAAAGAATAACACAAGTTGTTACTCTCTACAAATGAAATGTTGGGAGATTATTGGTGCAATCATTCTCTGAGTCAAGATTGACCAGTTTGACTAAGCTCGAGTGGATTCGAGTTTGAGTTTCGATGTTTGAACAATATGTTGTGGATAACATGTTTAGATAATATGCTATTGGACAATATGTGAGAAAGGTCAAGTAGGTTAAAGAGGACTGATACTTGACTGGTAAAGTCCTAACTGGAGGTTAGGCAAGACAAGTCCTAACCGGAGGTTAAGTAAGGCAAGTCCTAATTGAGGATTAGGCAAAGGGAAAGTCTAAGTGGGCCAAGGATGATCGCACGTTGGCAAGGAAAATTATAACTGCGATTAGGTAAGCAAAATCCAAGTGGATCAAGAAGGATTGCACGTTGGCAAAGTAAAGCTCTAACTACAGTTAGGCAAAGGAAACGTCCAAGTGGGCCAGGAAGGATCACACGTTGGCAAGGAAAGTTTAAGTGGGTCAAGAAAGACTGCACATTGGCAAGGAAAGTCCTAACTGCGGTTAGACAAGCAACGTCCAAGTGGATGAAGGAGGATTGAACATTGGCAAAGGAAAGCTATAATTGTGGTTAGACTAAGGGAAGTCCAAGTGGGTCAAGGGGGACTGCACGTTAGCAAGATAAAGTCCTAACTGCGGTTAGGCAATAGGAAAATGGATTGCACTTGGTGATCGGAAGTCTAATAGGAAGTTGGCAAAGTCCTAGTGGATCAGAAGGTTGACCGGACACTTGGTGGAGAAATCCCAACAGGTCACGGTTGACCGGAGATTGAGCAAGGGAACCCTAGACTTGGGTTAAGCAAGTTAGGGCTTGTAATCGATCATGTGATTGATTGAGACCTGTGCCAGCTGATCGATTGAACGTATCTCTTCGCGAAGTGCATGGTGAATCGATCAAGTGATCGATTCACCTTGAACCCAATCGATTAAGTGATCAATTAGAAGTTGGTTTTTCTCGAAGTGCATTGCACTATGCTAAATCGATTAGGAAGAATTTGTTGGTGCAGGGTGCACCAAAATCGAACCTGAGTTTTGATGTTGTCAAAGGTTTAAGTTAAGTCTTGTTGTGATGCGATAAATTAACTAAGTGTGCAAGCTGTTTACTCAACTAGGAAAAGCCTAGTCGCAGCTAGGCAGGAAAGTCTTAGCAGATCGTGGAAGTCAGGCAAGAAGTCTAGGTGGGTCGAGGACCTGACACCTGGCAGTTGGAGTCGATAGGTCTGGAGAACCTGATATCGAGAGGAAGCTCTGGTGAGCCAATTCGATGCTTAACCTAAGTCCAAATAGGTCTAGAGGATCCGATATTTTTCAAGTAGGTTGAGTAACCAACTGGAGTAAAACGATGGGAGGTCGTATTTCGGGAAGGAACAAATCCTAGGTCGTTGATCCAACTGAAGAAACCGACAAGTTTCCAAGTTAAGATCAAGACATGCTTTACTATCTTTTCCTATTCATGCATTAATACTGTGTTAACTTTGTGTTCCAGATATATTTTATATTACTGTGCAAACTAACTCTGTTTTGCAAAATTCAGGTGGATCGGTCAATTGAACAAGAGGATCGGTCGACCGAACCAAGTTGACATGACACAGAGTGATCGAGCAGAGAACCAAGCCAAAGTAACTTTTTAGCATTTCATTGTTCTACTACATTTCTCATGCTACTTCTGATCTTCCACTCAGCGTGCAAGCTACATTACTAAGAAGCTTTGATGATCTTCGTTGTTATATTATCAGTATTTATATTTAGCTTGCATCTTTTTACATTAAACTTCTCTGTATGCATTACCTCTTTTCTGAAGTTTTCGGAATGAGAAATTTTAGTGAATTATCCAATAGTGTGATCAAGGATCGCGGGTCTTGGAGTAGGAGTCGCCATAGGCTCTGAACCAAGTAATTGAGTGAGTCTACTTATTTTGTTTTCATTCTGCTGCTATTTTGATATTTCGAACTGAAAAGAAAAGTTTTATAACGAATGATATTCACCCCCCTCAATTGTTTCCTATCAATCCTTCAGAATTCCAATTGATTGAGGATATCACGAGAGGTTTAATCGATTGATTAATCGATTAAACTTGGTCTCTAGCGAATAGAGAGCTTTGAATCGATCAGGTGATCAATTGGGTAATCAATTGGAGAAGCTCGTGAGTGAACAGAAGATTTTGTAATCTATTGAGTGATCGATTAAGAAGGCATGTAATTGATTGACTAATTAATTAAGTAACGAAGAAATGAGTTGTTGCAAGGTTTGGACAGCTAGATGCACTCGGATCTGACGTGACAATTGATTGGGAATGAAGCCAATCGATTAGGAGCCCTAATCCGCGGGATATATAGGCGACGATGAAGATTCAAACGTACTTCTTCTTCTCCAATTATTTTCACCAATTCTTGAAGGTCCTTGGAGCAAATTATTGCTACATTTCCAAGCATCAATAGACGATCCACAACAACAAGAGATTAAGAGCAAATGTTCCTCATTGTAGTATTCATTTCCTTATCCTTGTTGTATCTTTTGTTGTATTTCTCGTGTATTCTCATGTTGGAGTTTGTACGAGACTTGTCCACCTCCTAGAAGTAGGATTTCATAGTATACTATGAGTGAGAAGAGTGAACCCTTGGATTAGTCATCTCAAGGAGGTGGATACCAAATAAAATCAAGGGTATTAGCATTTGCTTCGAGTTTCCGCTGCAATAAATCATCAATGAAGTGATTGGAGCTTATCACCCTCCTCCTCCTCTAGCTCGCCAGAGTATTCTAACATGAAATATACACAAAATAAAGTTACCAACAACTTAGTAATCACAATTTGACGTAGGTTGTTGGTTGTCGATGAAGCACTAACGGATGAATCTTTGTTGGTTTCTTCAGTCGGATCAATGCCTAAGATTGTCCCTATAATGAGGACTCGTCCTTACCGTTCTTCTTTTCTGAAGAACTTCTCTTCTCAAGATTTTTACCTTACTTACCTGTCAAACATCTAGTCCAGCTTATCTGTTTATACTTCCTCTTGTTTAGTGTATGATCGACATAATCCACTATGACTTTTCTATAACATAAAGTTAGCAGAATAGATAGAAGAAGTAAATTAAAATAGTATACTTCGATTTACCAAATACGCTGGTTTCGTCAACGAGAAACCTTATTTCGATCATACTTATTTGAAGTTCACTCCGCTAGGACATCTCATTACCTAGAGTTCACTCCCTTAGGATTTTTCCTTTGCTTGGAGTTGAGTCCTCCAAGTATTCTCACTACCTAGGGCTCATTCCTCTAAGGTTTTTTCCTTTGCTTGGAGTTCACTTCTCCCAGATTTCTTATTTCCTAAGGTTCACTCTCCTAGGGTTTTACCTTTGCTTGAAGTTTATTCCTCCAAAACTCCTCACTACCTAAGATTCAGATTTTCCTCTTGCTAAGTATCTGGTCACCCTTGACCTGCTTGAACTTTCCCTTTACTAATCATCCGATCAATCTTGACCTGACTAGACTATCCCTTTACTAGTCATCTGATCAATCATGATCTGACTAGACTTCTCACTTGACTAGCTCAACCTTAACCAAACTTCATTAAACGTATTAGCAGGAGGCAGGGGGCAGGAGGAGTGCACGTCATAGCTAAGCGGTGGCTCTAAACCCTAGAGCGCTAGATTGGAAAGAGAGCAGTTTCTTGAAGAATAGTATAAATATTGATTGTGACAGCCGAGCGACGACTCTAAATCCTAGGGCGTCAGATCGATGAGTGTGTTCATGGAGAATATCAAATCTCTAGTTAGTCGGACTTACAACCTTATTCGACTAGACTTGAGAGGAAGACTTGTGATATGGTGATACAGAGGGGCTCACCAAAGAAGGGTCAAAAGGGGAAAAGGCTGGCTAACATGGAGGTCAAGGCCAAAAATGGTCAAAGGCCTTGGTCGGTCGATTAGACCAGACGATTAGGAGTGAAACGGTGATGAAGAGGGGCCCACCAAAGAACAATCAAAAGGAAAATACCTGCTAAGATGGAGGTTAAGGTCAAAAATGGTCAAAGGGGCCGATCGGACCAGACGATTGGGACCCCCCCTGGTCGACCGGGCAAGGATGCTGAACGACCATCCTCCGGTAGCAGCGACTGAAGTTAAGAGGTAAGCGGAAATCCATGACAGGCCAGCCCTCGTCGATCGAGCGACATGACCGGTCAGATAAAGGTAATCACTGTCAGTCATGAAGCAGAGAAGGGGATAGCCAACAACTCTGAATGGCATGATCGAACGGGGACAACCAGTCCGAGTGAGATCCGGTCGGCCTACAATGAGACCCAGTTGCATATCTCATCGTACCTTTTTGGAGGCTTATGTCATTGACAACGGACCATGTCCAGCAGTCGTACTGTCTTTTAGAAGCTTTCTGCGTGTCACATCAAATATTTGAGTGCTCGCTTAAGGAAAGGTGTCAGAGACACTTTTTGACTTGTCCTTTCCTAAGACGCTTTGGAAAATATGGGTGTGCTTGGAAATGCGTGTACAAACACTATAGTGACACTATAAAAGGGGGTTCCCATTTATAGGCGGAGGTATGCATAACTTTACTATTTGACACACTCTTTTCTACAACATTCTTATTATTCTCCACTGTGTCAGAAATTGATTTGAACGTCGAAGGGTCAACGTCGGGAACCCCTTCTCGGCTCGACACTAACACTTTTTGTGTTGCAAGGCTGCATGGAGTCATTGTTTAGTAAACACTATAGTCACGTTTTTAGCTTGTCATCTTCTCCGCTTTCAGACATGATCAAATAATAATAATAATAATAATAATAATAATAATAATAATAATAATAATAATAATAACCATCTCATATAAAATCCAGTTTTATGTTTGAAAATAACTTATTTCTTTTAACCCATTATCTTTCATTATGTCACAGAATAATTTACATGAAATATTTTTGAAAATTAATCAGTCTCATTCTAGTAAACTGTTATCAAACAATGTGACAAAGCAAATTAAACACTTTACCATCCTTTAAACAAATTTCATTTATATATTAAAGTAGTTTTTTATTTTTTAAAAAAAAATTAACTAAATCTATGCTTATAAAGTGTTTTAAAAAAATCTTGCAAAACTTAAACCAGCATTACATTTTTTATTTTTATCTTTTAAATTTATTATTTCAAAGTTTTTATTTAATTTTAATTATATATCATATTAAACCTCCATGATTGTGACATAGTAGTAAAGCAATGAGAGGAATAATAAAAATACTAATATTTGAATTTTAAATAGGATGAATAATTTAGAGTTCACTTTTAAATGTACATAAATTAAATTCACATGATAAGAGTGATTGCAAATTAACTACACACTTAATTTTGTCATGCAAACGGATGCATACATTGATGAAATGAAAGCAACATGACAAAGGCATAGAGGCTATAGCACAGTCTGTTCCTACCTATCTAGTATCTACTTAATTTATAAAACTTGACCCACTTGATAATCATGGTTCGACTAGTAGCTATCAATATGCATCATGAAATATCATACAATTATTATTAGTGTAGTTGGCACCAATATTTAAATTTAAGTTTTTGATAAATAATAAAAGGATTAAAGTTAGATATATTATGTGATTTAACTTTTCTATCAAGTGTGCAAGACATGACTGGCCTGATATTAGATTGAAATCTAGCTAGATTTGAAGGATCTGATAGCTGGTGTAGAAGTCCAGATAGGTCAAGAAGTAACTTGATATCTGACGGAAAGTTTGATTGGATCCGAAGGACTTGACAGCTGGACGAAGTCTAGTTGTGTCTGGGGATCTGATAACTAGCTGGAAGATTTGGTGGATCAAGGAAGATTCAAGCGATTCTGCATGGTAAACAAAGTAAGTTACTGGAGGAGAGTATTCCAGTGAGAACGAGTTTTAATTGGGGACTTTAGGCGCATATCTAGTTTAGATCCATTTTGGAAACCTAAACTGATACCATGATCAGTTTCTAGTCTTAGAAAGACAGGAACTGATTACTACTGCTATTTTTATTGTGCTAACTTTGTCTTGTACGGTATACTTTATTTGTTGGACTAACACATTTTATAGGGTGAAAAGAGCACAAAATGCCTTTGGTGAATAGTACATGATGCCTTCCATGCGAAGGAAGGCGCTTTGAGCTGAGTGATGGAAGGCGCCTTCGGTCGGATAAGGCAGAAGGTTTCGTCGACAATAAAAGCCGATTTGGGGGTAATAAAAATTGGTGTTAAAGGTTTCTTTAGTGGTGTTGAAGGCGTCTTCCATCCCTTTTAAAAGGGCTACTCGACCAAGACTTCAAACACACTTCTTCTACGAGCTTTTACGTAATCGTACGACGTTCCGGCTGCTTCGACTTCATGCTGCTATTCTGCTACGACGCTACTGCGTTGTTATGACACTGTTGTGCTACTACAACACTGCTACGCTCGATTGCTGCTGAGAAGCAGTCCAACACCAAACTCGATCTGTTAAATCTATAAGTGTTGGATAACTAAGTTTCCTTGTGTATGTAATTACTATATAAAGGAAAGTGTAGTTTGTTATACCTATTCTATCCTTTTTATTATACTCGATCTCTTTTTCCGGCGGTTCCAGAAGAGTCATTAATGGATTACCCAATGATAAATCCGCGAGACTTAGGTCTTGAAGTAGGAGTCGCCGAAGACTCTGAACCAAGTAACTTCTTATTTACTATGTTTTTTCAATTTTCATTTTACTTAATTTTTCTGCTGCGTACTTATTTTTAAAACTAAAAAGATAAATTTCTAAAATCATATGATTCACCTTTCCTTCACGTGTATAATGATCCTACAATAATTATTAGCTAAGTTTGTACTCAAGAGGTAGGTTTATATAAGTGGCAAGAGTTCAAGCGGCGGCCGGCGCGGCCGCCTAAGTTTCAATTGAATTATGTGTCTCATTTCCTCAGATGATTTTTTTATTTTATTATTTTTTAACCATATCATTTTTTATTTCAACCGGATTGTTATAAAAGAAATGGTCCTCCGTTCCTTCTGAATGCAAAGAAAGCCTCAGAGCTGAGCTGGTCCAAATATGAGTGCACGTGCACGGCGGTGATAGTACTAAATTATAATACTGTCTGTCTAATGGGACCAATATACATATGGTCCAACCAAATCGATTTCCATGTGTATTTATTAGCGTATAAAACTAATTTGAGGGCTCGATATTGAATTACTTTCTATAATTACATAATAAATCTTGTGTTTATGTGGTCCTGTGTACAAATTTACGGACCTCTAATTGCAAGTTGGCACATTGATGCTAATAAAAGGTTAATGAGTTAAAGGGTTTAGAAGTGCTTCTAAAGTCAAAGACAGAGACCGGGAAATACGAGGAAAATTTGATTGACTAAGGCAACTGGGAGGGACCAAGTCATGCACAATGGTTGTCGGTTTGTGTCAAGTTAATACAGTTTTTCATCTAGATGTATCCCTACCTATTTCATCTTTGTCTTATCTATATACCAATGTGAGGTTAAGACTATCTCCGATTATAAAACTCATTTTAGTACCTTTTCAACACTACTTTTAAATATTTCAGTACCAAATATTTTTTCTAACTCCAATCAATACACATCATTTTCTACATTAAAAAGAATATTTTTTAGAATATTCTATTTTTTTATCTTATAATTTATTATTCAACATACATATTAATTTATTAAATATTTTTATTATAATAATAATTATTATTAAAATTAATAATTTTATGATCCATAATAACTAATTTTTATGATATATATTTTTAGTTACAAGACAATAAAAATTAGTACATTCCTTCTTAATTTTGATAGAAATAATTCAGTAGATATACTAATATTTAAAGATAATACACCATCATAAACAATTAAGATAAAATATTTACCAATATTATAAATTTTAAAATATTTATAATCTTAAGTATTATAGCAAATGTTTTAAATATTACTTATTTAATTTAATAACTAATATAAACTTATATAAAATTTACATAATAAATTCAATAAACTTAAATAATATTAATTTATAATATTTAAAAATATTTATAAATTTAATATTATAATATATTATATTTAAAAAAAAATGACACTTGCATTATTTTGGTGCAAGTGAACCGCGGAGCACCATGTTAACTTGCACTAAAATGATATAAATTTAAGTTATACATTGGAGTGTATTTGATGTCCTTTTACATATAGAACCCATAAAAAAAAGCTAGAAAATGTTTTTGTAAAGAACATCTAATTAACATCCTATAATTCAATGGTAAAATTAAACTAGGACCATAAGAAAACTTCATATGGCAAATCTTTGAAAGGAAAAAAGGGATAAATTTGTGGGACTTTGGTATTCTATTCTTATGCATACAAGACATGGTTGATTATTTGCTATCGTTTACCGACGCAAACGTCCAAGAGATGAAGTGAAAGGTGATCAGAATAATAGGAAAATGAGCTTGACTTTTGGGAGTAGCTGTTGTCGAGATTGACACATCAAAATAATTGCTGGACAAGACTTATTTTGATCCGTCTCTAACGTTGCGTCTAAATTAAGAATCGAAAAAGACGAAGAGAAACAGAAAATAATTGGAGTTCATTTTGCCACTTCCTTCGACCACAAGTGGACAAAAGAGATCGACAGGGTAAAAAGATAGAAAAAAAGAAAAGCAGTTAAGTGAATTTGAAATTGGATGGATGTATCCATGTAGATTTGATATAAAGTACAGTAGAACATCTATATATAGTTGATTGAAGTAGTCAAAAATCAAATATCTCCTACATTGCCTATCAATTCACATATATGTAATCTTCGCAATCCTCTGGATCTTGTCGGGCAAAGCAAAGACACATCTTGAAGTTTTGGTCCTTTTCCTTTGCTTAATGATTGCACAGAAACTTCTTGTTCCATTAATCAATCATGCTTGAGAAGGATAAGAGAAGAAGAGGGCTTAAGAGGTAACTAATCCTTCACTGTACCCGTACTGTTGGACATGTGAAGATTATTATTGGATTGCAGGTTTTGATCAATCTGCATCGAGTGGAGGCCAATCAGGCGATGATTTAATTCACATGTCCTTTCCAAGGGTGACTCACTGCAACAGTGTGCCTGCATGGACAGGAAAGGGAAAGGGAATGGGAAAGGGAAACGTTGCACTTAACTGTTGTAACCTAATCGTAATATCTCTGCGCATGCAAGTTGGACGGGGACGCCTGAACTGCCTGTCGTTTAATTCACGTCGGCGGATTCAACGGTTGCTGTCTTACGAAGTGGAGTTGTGAATTTAACCGTAAATCAGGAGTCAGGATGAGCGAGTACCATGAAACGTGCTCCAGGGACCAGAGTTGGTTGTCGTCCCAACCACATGGCAAACATTCCAAGTGTGCATACGGAAAATCTTTATAACAAGGAATCATTTATTCATGCCAACTAACCTTCATGGGAACTTTCATCATCGCCATTCAATCTTTGAAATCTACACAAAGCAATTTAAACATGGGAAGGTCCTTTGATGCACGAAGCTATTGTTCATCGCAGCAGGTAGATTTGTCAACGCTTCTTTTCACTTGTCCTTTTTCTAGACATTTATTTATCTTAGTCTGAAGGTTCTACGGTCTGCACGCAGTAATTAATTTGTGGGGTGAGAATTAAAAATTAACTTGTTCATTCGTTGATATTCATAGTTCAGAGATTATAAATAAATATGAGATAAAGATGGCGGTAGAGATTAAATTTACAGTTTGATGTTAGTGAGATGGAACCAAATCTGCTGGAACACGTCGACGATGGTGTCGTGGTACTCGTTGGAATTGAGGGAGAGGTAGCAAGCGAGCAGCTCCTCCAGGTCCTTGGACGCGCGGATGTTGTTCTCCACGATCATCTCCATCATCGAGTCCCGGAAGTCCCTCTGCGGATCCGACGACGACTTCACCACCAAGTAGCTCGCCGGAAACGGCAAGCCCTTCTTCTGCTGCATCGTGGTCGCCGTCCGCCTGCTGCTTGCCTTCTTGCTCGATAGCCGCGGGGAGTTGGCTCGCATTCGGAGGCGGCGGAGGCTGGCGGGAGAGACCTTCGCTAGGCTCTGGCTCTGGTTCGTGAGCTGGCTCTTGCTCTTGCTCTGCTCCTTGACCAAGATTGAATTTTGATCAGTCCTCGAGTTGCTTTCCATGCTTTTGTCGTCGTATTTGGCTTCTTCGCGCGAGGGCTTCGTTAAAATCGGCGGGAGTTTGAGCTCGGAGATGGACTCGAGCTCAAACTCATCCAGCTTCGAGTTCTTGCTCGAGTCCATGTCAGTAGCAGAGGAGATAAACCAGCAACTTGCAGAATGCAACCGTGATTCCACGTCGTCGGGCTCGAAATCGAACTCGAGTTCCTCCCCGTTCACGTAGAGGTCACGTCGAACCGTCAGCGTCTCCGACGGCGACGGCACCGGAGTCAGCAATTCTTCCGACTTCAACGCTCTCGAGCGGCAGCCGGCGGATACAGAGGAGGCCAACAACATGGGCTTCACAGGCGGAGTTCGGAGGTGCTTCTTCCTGCTCCGCTTCTTGGAATTCCGATGAGGCTCGCAAGGGAATTGCGTGTCCAAGGCCTTGGAGTGGGTGGGGGAGAAGGAGAACCTCTCCGCCTCTGTCCTGCAAGAGAAGTAGCAAGAAGCTCTTTTAGGAAGCACTTTGCTCGCCGGTGGCCGCACGGGCATCGGCGACGCCGCCGCCGCCGCCGCCGTCGACGGCCGACTTCCGTCGCTTTTCCTTGCTCTGCGGCTCAGGTCCTTGAGCTTGTAGAACCAAGTGTTCGGCATAATGTCCGAAAGTCGAAACCTATGGTTTCCCATTACAGAGTAGCCAAATTTGACCCAAACTAAGAAGTTGAAGATGATTCAGAGCTCGGTGTGCAATTTTGCACTAGATCTAGCTAGTGAACTTGATTTGGAGCGGAGGTGGTGAGACTATGAGAGATAAATAGGAAGGAGAGGAGGAGGAGGAATAAAGAAAGTGACTCACGGTCTATGTGTGCCCAATTGATCGCTGGGTCCATGCAGATAATATTCAAACACGAGGTAGGTCGATGCCTCTGGTCCATATTGCAGACGAGACAAAAAGTTTTCACCAATTTTTTTTTTATTTATTGAAGTATCAAAATACACAATCACGGACTGTTGCAATTCTTTCTTCTTTGTTGTTCGAGCAAATACACGGAGGACATTGGGAACAATCACCGAAATATTGTATTGCTGTTTTAAAACCGCTGTCGAGTAGCACAATTGTTGCTCCGGCTAGCTACCTCAAGTTCAGGGAGATTCCCTTCACTTCCTTGAGAACATTATCATATCATGGAACCGAAGCAATTCTTTATGATCTATCTCGCAATCGAATCGTTCGCTATGAAATACTCGTGCCATTTTTGTTTCTTGCGCAGAAGTAGTACTTAGACTGGAGCAATTCCCGGCCATTTTTAATTCGTCTTAAGTACCCATCGCACATGGTTTAGTTTAGCTGTCTGCTTCGTGTTTCTTCATTTCGGAGCAACCTCTTGCAGTCTATTTCTGTTTTTTAACTCGAAGTGTTACAGAGATCATCACACAATTTAAAGACAGAGCACGACGTGGATTAACTCCGGACTCCGAAGGTATTAGGATATTACATGTAGGTCAAAAGCTGCATGCAGCGACAGCGTGCAGGCTCGTTCGGAAGCAGCGAGAAGGTTGTGGGTTGCATGGTTGAGAAAGGGAATGACGTAGGAGGGAAGATGAAGCTGGCCCTCTCCTCTCCTCTCAGGGAGAGTCGTTACGTGAAGGTAGGTGTCTTGTCGTTGGATTGTGCGGAGATTTGGCGAAGCTGCGATTTCATGTCAGGCTGCTGTTCGTGATGTGGTCGTCCACCTAAAAGATGGCACAGCTGCAGTTGTTTTGTCTCCGCACTTGGACGAGATGGCCATGTTTTCATCCATGGAAATGCTAGGCTAGCTTCAGTAAAGATCGAGTTCAATTGACAAGTAGGACTGTCCTATACGATACACAAGGAAAGAAAATCATGGACAACATGCGTAACAATCCCAGTTACAGTCCTAAGAAGCAGTTGATGAAAAGGATTCCAGCTCAGACACATAATTAAAAAAAATTATAATTGCAAATTGTAGGATTTAAATGAAAAAATGCAGTACTTTTCGTAGCCCTTTGCACATGCAGTCGTGCTATTGTTATTGTATTGCCCTGAGAATCCCGATGTTCTTAAAATTATGGACTTAGTCAAGAAATAATAAACTTATAAGGACAATAATAAAAGGGCGCCTTGTTTTTTATGGCCTTTCTAAATTATTCAAGCACAATTCAACTGAACATACTATTCCACATTATTAATTTTTATTATCCGTATTAAATTCTGAAGTGATGAATCAATTATACGAACAGAATAGGTACATATTACACTAGCATGTAATTATAAAATCATAGCTGCTCCGTATACTTAACATGTTTAAAAGTATTCATATTGTCGTAACTAAGGGTTCATATATGCTACAATATGGATATTCAACAATATTTATGATGATAGTCGAGTTTATTCTAAGTAATATAGTGAGGTTCTCTCGAACAATATAACTGGGTTCTGTCTCGTAGACTAAATGAATAATGCCGAGCAATATAACTAAAGTTCCACAGACCAATAGTGCTAGAGTTTCATCCGATGACTTTATCAAAGGTCTACCAAGTAATATCATCAAAGTCTCATAGAACAATGTTATGGAAGTATCCACAAAGCAATAATATTGAAGGCCCAACGTGCAATAGTACTAAATTACACAAAGTAACATTATTAAGATCCGCTTAGCAATAATACTAAATTTCGTAGAGTAACATTATCGAGATCCACCGAGCAATAATATTAAGCTCGGCAGAGTAATATCATCGAGGTTCATCGAGCAATAACGCCAAAGTCTACTAAGCAACATCATTGAGTCACGTAGAGCAATACAATCAAAGTTTTGCAAAGCAATATTATTAAGTTCTTTGTGTTGATATACTTGATGTGGATGGGTGCTAGAATACGTTTAGTAAACATACACAACGGAAAATAAAACAATAATAATTCCTAATTATTACACATACACACCACACACAAACAAGGATATAACATGCAAAATATGATTACATAATTAAAATTTATGGGAAGTAAATTTACGCTAGGTATACCTTACAAATAACCTGTAACGAGAAGGGTATCAGCCGTAGCGACGTTGTCGTCCTCGCCTCTATTCGTATCCACACCGAGCTCCTCAAAACAACTTCTTGAGTACAAGCCTCTCCTTTGGAATGAAGTTACTAGCCAC
>JBBMJZ010413113.1:1751922-1764198 GCA_037833815.1 Zingiber zerumbet
GAAAAGTTGGTATATGTGTTTAGAGGTGGGAAGATATATATATATATATAACCACGTGTGCTACAGCGACTCCTACTAAGCGGCGTCTCGGTCCACTCGACTGGTTTATAGCGTGTAGGCAACAAACAGTGTGCCAAAATTTCCATTTCCTTTCTTTGCGTCACGCGAAGCCAAAAGAGGGCATTTGATCGAGCACGTCTCCTTCGCGCTGCTGCCTCCAGTGGTGGCGTCGGCGATTCCTTCCCCGCTACCGCAATGGCCGTGGCCCTCTCCCTCCCCTCGCCCCCTTTGCCTGCGCGCCGTCGGAGGCCCCGCCAGCGGCTCTCCCGCGCTGCCCTCGTCCAGGCACCGCCCGCTCCCGCCTCCAAGTCCGATGCCGACGGAGACGGCCCCGGAAGAGGCGGGCACTACGCCGTCCTCCCCGCCGCCTCTCTCTCCGTCGTCCCCCGAGACCGCGCCGAGGACATGCAGGCGGAGGCGCGCGCCATGGCACGAGCAGCCAATGTCACAGTCTATACCCCCGAGCTCCTCGCAGCCCAATACTTCTCTAGGCCCTTCAAGGTAACCCTTGCTTGCTGCGCTTTCTTCGTCTCCTCGCCTGCTTGAAATAGGTAATGCCAGCCTCGTTTGGCGGTAGGTGGTCTCGAGGACGGCGGAGATCTTCACAGCGCTAGGCGCCTTCGCTTTCAAACTACTCGTGGATCAAAGGCAAGGGCAGGTTGATCAGCGGAAGCGGCAGCGGGCGGCGGAGCTGACGAAAACCCTAACTCGACTAGGGCCGACGTTTGTGAAGATTGGGCAGGGCTTGTCCACTCGTCCCGACATCTGTCCGCAGGAGTACCTCGAGGAGCTCTCTGAGTTGCAGGTCTCTTCCTATCCACCCTCAAAGATCTCACCTTGTTCATGTTCTCAGCTAGTTTGATATTGCCCCCCTGGAGCAGGATGCACTCCCAACGTTTCCAAACGAGAAGGCATTTGCCTGTATAGAGGCTGAATTGGGGGTGTCCCTCGATTCCATGTACTCGGCCATATCGCCAGAACCCATTGCAGCTGCTAGTCTTGGCCAGGTCTACAAAGCTCAGCTTAAGCAAACTGGCCGGATTGTCGCGGTTAAGGTGCAAAGGCCAGGGATTGAAGAAGCCATTGGATTGGATTTCTACCTTCTCAGAGGTCTAGGCTTTCTTGTGAACAAGTATGTCGATCTTATTCCCAGTGATGTTGTTGCTCTCATTGATGAATTTGCTAAAAGGGTCTATCAGGAACTTAATTATGTTCAGGTGCAAACTCGATAATGAATCTTACCTTGTTATGCTGTCTTGCATCTTGTTAGTGGATAAGTCTGTTTCTCATTGTTCAATCGTGTTTATATATGCAGGAAGGTAAGAATGCTCGGAGATTTAAGAAGTTATATTCTGACAAAGAAGAAGTGTATGTGCCGGATATATATTGGGATTACACTAGTGCGAAGGTGCTCACCATGGATTGGGTGGATGGGGTTAAGCTTAGTGCACAAGAAGCCATTGAGAAGAGAGGTTTGAAGATGTTAAATTTGGTCGATATAGGTCTTCAGTGTAGCTTGAGGCAGTTGCTCGAATATGGCTATTTTCACGCTGATCCTCATCCCGGTAATCTACTGGCAACGCCGGAGGGAAAATTGGCTTTTATTGATTTCGGTTTGATGAGCGAAACACCGGAAGAAGCAAGATCTGCTATAATTGGTCATGTGGTTCACATGGTTAACAGGGATTATGATGCTATGGCTCGTGATTACTATGCTTTAAATTTTCTAACCCCGGATGTAGATGTATCTCCAATTGTGCCTGCTCTGAAGAATTTCTTTGACGATGCACTTAACTCGACTGTAGGCGAGCTCAATTTTAAGACTATTGTGGATGGTCTTGGAAATGTTCTATATGAGTATCCTTTTAATGGTGAGTTTTCCTTGTCCCCAGTATTCTAATTGCAAATCAACTGGTGTTAACTTTTTGTTTACTTGCTTGCAGTTCCAGCATACTACGCGCTAATATTGAGGTCGTTTACTGTGCTAGAAGGTCTAGCCCTTTATGCTGACCCGAATTTTAAGGTGATCGCTGCTTCGTACCCATATTTTGCTAAAAGGCTTCTGACCGATCCTAATCCTTATCTTAGAGATTCTTTAATTGAATTGTTGTTCCAAGATGGCAGATTCAGGCAAGCAATTGCTATTGTTCATTTGTGGGAATGTCTTTTGTCTCAACCTATTTGTAGTTGGTACCTTGTCGGATTAATATGCACGATATCTCTACCTAGCGTGCAGGTGGAATAGGCTTGAGGACCTTCTTGTTCAAGGACTCAAAGATCAAGATTTTATTACCAAGGATGCTTTGCAACCTGCTTTGAAGCTACTTCTGGGTCCCAATGGGGAGGAACTTCGAGTACTTGTTGTGAAAGAGGCAGTTCAGGTCACCGAAGCTATTGTCTTCAGTTCAATGATGGATACGTATGATTCCATGCCTGATTTTATGAAGGTTGTGGTCAGTAATGGCAATACAAATGGACCTTTTAAGCTAAGCGATGGTGAACAAGCAAGGATGCTAGAACTTAGAGATACCGTGCTCCGAGTGTGGAATCTTTTGAGATCTTCAGAGAGTTTTGATCCAAGCCTCTTGCAACCGCTTATACAGGTACTACCTGTAACTTTGTCTGGTGTTCTATTACCATGTAGTATCGAATTATTGAAAATATTGTGGAAATAGAATTCAAGAAAATCAAAATCATTTTAAATGATAAATAAGCAGAGATCTTCTATGACAAGTAGATTGTAGTTTTGGTGTTTGGCAGAACAGCAATGGGGTAATGATGAAATGTTGAATGAGGTTGTTTGCCATGTAAGTTCGCTCCCACATAAAATTTAACCATTAGTTTATGCTACTATTTTGGATACATAGGTGGTATTGTTTTTAGAAGTTTTAAAATCGATTTCATCGTATGATCTTGTAATTCATCATCATCGCCATCATTTTCTTCAAGGCTTGTTTGTCTCAACTATTCGAGGGCGGCTATATGAATCTTATCTCCCCATTGGACTCTATGTAAAGCTTGTCCTTGAACATGTCCATATCATTTTGTTAGGAGAAAATCGTATATAATAGTTAAGACTGAGGCAACAAGTTGTAAGTGTAACAAAGTTCAGAATCTACCGACTCAGTTGCTAAACATCTCATTTTATAGGTTCTGGAAGAACCAGAAGCTCGCAAACTTGGTGGCCGCCTTTTTGGAGGAGTTACTCAACGTCTGACGGCCCGACTGCTACAACAGCTTCTCAGATCTCCGATCACTGCTTCCACGGCTCTTCCATGACCATCCCGACCCTGAAATGATAGAAATTTAGACTCAAATGTTTGCACAGAGAATGTGGTTCAGCTGCTAGCTTTTCATTTGTGTACTTGATAGGAAAACAATACCACAAGGAATTGTATTGGCATAAAAAAAAGTAATAATTGAATAAATAAATTAATAATTCTGGTTCTGTAAAAAAAGTCACCTTTCCATTTGACCGAGTAAAGAAACCTTTCCATTTGTTCAAGTAAGAAACATATTCACAAAAAAATGAAACCGGTCGAAGAAATAAATTAAAAACAATTTCAATACGGCGATTTGATGGACAACGCGGCTCCAGGGTATAGTTCAGAGGGTATTTTAGACATTAAATTATAGGTAAGATGTTCTTTTCAACGATATGAATTACCCAAAATACCCATTTGTTCTAGAGGAGTATGATAACCCTCGGAGTTTCCCCGAAGAAAGCAGTTTCAAAGTGCTATTTTAGGCATTAAACTAATATTCTAGAGATTTTATTTTTCTTTTGTTAAAAGTTTTGTTTAAATAATGATATGGATGTTTATATGAAATAATGTTATATATCATTTTAACAACAATTTCAATACGGCGATTTCACCATGTGGTTTTTACCTATTATCCAAAACGTTACTCATTTTTTAATTGTGGAAATCACTTCTCATTTTCTTTCCAATAATATTCATCTTCTTACTGTTCATTCCAAAAAAATTCTAAAGCACTTTATTTTTTTGCTAAAAAAATATAATCTCTCAACCATCCTCCTCCGCCACAGTCTCAACAAGTTTTTTCCATCGTCCACTTCACCTCTATCCACCAGCACAAATAGACACGAAAAGTTGACGATAGTTTGAAATCAAGACTAGAGCTTTGAATTAATTCGTAGTACCGTAGTGGGCTCTAGGAATCAGTGGTGTTTCTGATCGAGATTTGGAAGAAAGCGAACAACATGGAAGCCGTGGTGAGCTACATCAAGGACACCGAGCTGATAGCTTTCGGAAGATGAGACTGACTTCGTTGATTTTTCACCAGAGGGCGACTCCGATCATAGGAGTGTCGATGTGTCGTTGATGGAGAAGTTTTTGATTTCGGATCAAAGATATAAACTTGGTGTATTTTAGGGTGATTCTATTTTTTTTTTACTAGTAGCTATTTGATAAAATGTCAAGGCACAACTGAAGGTGGACATTACCTGGTTGTTTTTGAAGGTTAGCATGAATGAGGTTCCTTACTCGTAGAAGATTGACCTCAAGGTTTACAAAGGTACAAGGAGATCAAAGGAGCCTTGGATAACATGTTCAAATGATTTTTCTTAAGTAAATAAGCATGACTTAATTGCTGCTACCATCGCAAACTTATATGTGTTTGTATTTCTCAATAATTATTATTGTACATTATTGATTCTCACATCTCTTAAAGGAGAAGTATCAAGAAAAGAATGTTGAAATGGATGTGAATAAGTCAATACTTATAAAGACAAAGATGGTGGCATGATGTTGATTAGAGATGTTCCGTTGGCGTGAGTATCATGCACTAACTTATGTGTATTTGATCTCTTTTCCTTGTGAATTAATAGGAATCTTCTTAATTATTATTTACAGAATATTTATTTTTTTTACAAAAGAATAAAGATAATGAAAGGATCAAGCAAGAGGTCTGGAATCAAGACAGTAAAAAAATCAACCCGTCGTATAAAGAGATACAAATGGAACTTGAGCATTTACTTCATGAAACTAATTGTTTTGTCCAAGTTCATGCACACTAAATAGAGAAAGGAAAGATTGGAAGTGGAATTTAGATCACCATATTGTTCCAATTCATACTAGAAGCTAACAATATAAAAAGAAAAATTGCAAGACAAGATGCTAAATGTTGTTCAAGTGTGCATTTAACTAAGAATATTATGCATATGTTGTATATAAGATGTGTTATTGTTGTGTGAAAGAAAAGGAAACTATAAAGTTGAGATCTATTGTTGTTTGTTCGTTATAAATTGATATTTGGTATATTATAAAATGATCTTATTCTTTTATTTGAGAAATATTTTATTGTAATCTATGTTAGTATTGAACTCTTATTATAAATTGATATTGGAGAAACTATCAGACGAGTACTTTTGTAAAATAATTTTGGTTTTGACATATTAATGAACTCATTTATGGTGTCGGTCAATAAGTATGATCATGGTGGCCCTAATAATGAGCTTTTGATATCATTTATCATGCTTGAATCGAGTTAAAAAAATCACTACTCTCAATATAGTGTATCATATTGTTATTTAAGGGCATAAATATATTCAAGAGCATTAGACGAGTACATAGGTCTTCATTTGAAATCATTCTGAATTCTCCAAGTCCATAAGCCACTTTTGTATGATATTAGCTTATGGTCCTTTGTTATTCAAAAAATTAAAATTTTGACATCTTCGGAAAAATGGAAGTAGAGCTGTAAACGAGCCAAGCTGAGCTTTGACGTGTTCAAGCTTGTTTGATAAGGTAACCAAGTCAAGCCGAGACGAGCTTAAAATGAACCAAGCTTTTGAAATGATTGTTCAAGCTTGGTTTGATTTATTTTTTATGAGATTGAGCTTGTTTGAATATTGGCTTGAGCTTGGTTCATTTAGATATTATAGAGCTCTCAATTCAAGCTTGACTTGAGCTTGGTTCGAGCTTGGTTCATTTAGATGTTATCTAGCTCTCAATTCATGGTTGTTTAATTGTTTGAAATTTTTAGTTGTTTAATTCATTGGTTATATTAAGCTTAATAATTCAAACTTATTTGCTTATTTTATTTTATTTTACTTATTTAGCATATTGAAAAAAGTTTTATTAATGAATATGGTTCGTAAATATTATTCAAGAACATTATTCACGAACATTGTTCACAAACGTTAATGAGATGAACACATATGTATTCAGGCTTGTTTGTTTAGTTTAACGAGTTATTCAAGCTTGTTTATTTAATTAATCTTATGTATATTGAATGAACATAAACAAGCTCTTACAAAGTCGAACACAAAGTTTGCTCACGAAAGCTTGGTTTATTTATAGTCCTAAATGGAAGTCCAAGCAACTCATTTGTGGTGTCGGTCAATGAGTATGATCATCATGACCCTTATAATGTGCTTTTGACATCATTTATCATACTTGAATCGAGTTGAAAAAAATCGTTGCTCTCAATATAGTGTATCATGATGATATTTGATGGCATGAGTGTAATAAGGAGATTGAGTCGAGCACTTAAGATTTTGTTTGGACTAAATCAGACATCTCTAGATCCATCAGTCACTTTTGAAATGAAATCAGCTGATGATATACAGAAGATTATGTTGCTGTTTTTCAGAAGACAAGTAATAATTGACCTAAACTTTGAGAGATCATAACTTTTAACTTAGATTAAACCATGAGACGTACAATATATCAAATCAAAGCTTGTTCAGAGATCTTCGATTTGATATATTGTTCATCATGTGGTTCAATCCAAGTCATAAGTTATAGTCTCTTAAAATTTAGATCAGCAACATGTTACTATTGTTGGATATAATTATCTCTATTAGATGAGTTTATTTGTAAGTTGTATATGTAAATACGATCTGAACCCTTTAAAGTGATCTAACTTATGCTTATTGGGTTCGGTTATTAGATGTAGACCATGTATGTGTAGAACCTTTAGTCCTACATCTATTATCATATATATGCTGATAATATATGTTCAGTATATATATGAATTTATAGTCTCGCATTTATTATTATCTATGGGCTGATAATAGATGTACACTATATAATAGGTTGGTCCCTAGAGGATTAGGCATCTTTGAGACATCTCTTCGTTCCCTATTAACGAAGAGGATTCAGCGCCGTCAACCCTAACTCCTCCAGAAGGCCAACCTTCTTCTCCTTCTTCTTCTTCTGTAAAATTGTTGGATCGACGAGCTCTACACGAAGAACAATCACAATTCCGCTGCATTCAGGTTCTTTGTAATTACAGTATTTACTTTCTTATGTCATGTTCTCGATGAAACGAAGATTCATGCTCATATGTTCTTGTTTTTCCTATTTGAATTCTTATTTTGATTGTCTAGAATTTATGCGGCTTAGGTTTTACGAGAACCTATCAATTGGTATTAGAGTTAAGTTTCTGTTTCGTCATTTCATTGTCAATAAAATTTAATTTTTTTCGTCGATTTGTTGTTTGTATACTAGATTAAGTTTTTCTAGTATAATATAATTTTTAATCATCAAAAATCATATAAGAGAAAACTAGGATAGACTTATTTTTTGAGTTTTTCGTATTTCTGTGAAGAATACGAAGAACGACGAAAATCATCACTGTTTAACTTAATTTTAAGTAAAATTATAAGGATTCAAATGATTATTTTGATCGAATAATTAATTATTGAGTCTAAAATTTTAAATAGAAATAATTGAAATTCAATCAATTAACAGACTTAAACTTGTGACTATATCCATTATCAATCTATTAAAATTATTTTTTAATTGACTAAGATTATTATTTTTAATTAATTAAATTTTTTAATAATTTTTACGTGTAACAGTATGCTTACTGTTTTAAGGAAAAAGTGTAACAGTGTGCTAACTGTTTTAAGGAAAAAAACCAGAAAAAAATTTAATTTAATTGAAACGGTATTCGTAAAGAAAAAAAAACGGAAATACATTATATTTATTTATTTATTATTGTTCAGCTTGAACGTTTTTTTAAACAGTAGGCCTGTTTATAAAAAAATAATACATTAAATAAAGTTTAATGAATGAATAATTAAAGAATTAAATAGTATTGAATAATATTATTTAATTATAGAATTTGAATCTTTAGAAGAATTCTATGTATAATTATATAATCGCATATAGTAGACTTTCAATCATACCAATCGATTACCATAAGGTATTAATCAATTAATAAACCTAATTTTATGTTGTTATGGTTGATTAAGTAATTTCTATTTGAATTAAGTTTCTAGTATTTTCTAGAGTATATTCACATAACGTGTTACTAAGTTGAATTAATGTGTCGGCTTAAAGGAAGGCACCTTAGGTAGATTTAGTACATTTTGTGTTGGTAGACGTATATCTATGCTAAAAGTAAACGACCTAAAGGAAGATTACTTTTTTACCAGATATATGCATAAGGTAGCTTACAACTATGGAACAAAATATTATTTTGTTCAAGTCATACTCAAAATATATCGGCCCAAAGGAAGACATATTATGTAGCCGATTAAGATTGTTGTGAGTTATAGACCAAAATATAACTCATATAAAGTATCATATTATGCGCATAATGGGTCTGCCCAAAGGAATACACATTGTGTGGTCAATTAAAGTTTGAGTTATATTAGAGAGTATCGCTAACAAATAATGTGTTGGCCCAAAAGAAGACACAATATGTTGTATTTGGTATCTCATAAAGAGCTCATTCATATGTATTTAAAATTTTATTTTATTTGCATAGTTTTATATTACTTATATGTTCTTGGCTTTAGTTAAATCGTGAGTTTAAATAATTTTTCTCTTTAATTTCAGTGCAATCTGAAACTATCAGCATTAATAACATTCCAACACTAACTGGTTCGAATTTTACTGAATGGAAAGAATACATGACCATAGTCTTAGGTTGTATGAACTTAGACTGTGCATTAAGGAATGATCATCCCGCACCTTTGACTAGTGCTAGCACTATAGAGCATGTTGGTACAATCGACCTCCAAGGTTTTAATGTCAGACAAATATGTTTAAGTATGTTTAAGTATGGAACTTGATCAAGGGAAGTCCTAGTTGTAGGCTAGACAAGGAGAGAAATCTCGGTATATCGTGGAAGCCAGGTGGATAGGTCTGGAGGACCTGATCCCTGGGTAGCCGAATACTGAGTCCTAGTTGTAAGCTAGGGAAGTGAAATCTCAGTAGATCGTGGAAGCTAGGTGGATAGGCCTAGAGGACTTGATCCCTAGGTAGCCAAATACTGAGTCTTGGTGAGTAAAGCCAAGTGGAGAAAATCCTAGGGGGAAATAACCTTAGGTAACAAGAAGTCTTGGAAGAGTGAACTCCAAGCAAGGTTGACTGGACAAGCAGATCTCGATAAATCTAGGTTTATGTTTACCATTGTATTCTGTATTATTATTATTTTTGTTGGCTAATATAATATTAAAGGAAAATTCTTAGTGGATCAAGCGATCAAACATTGAGCGGGCAAAAATCCAAACAGGTCTGGAGGACCAATGTTTGGCAGGTAAGTTGAGGTATGAAACTGGAAGAGTGACAATAAGGTCGGGTTCCTAAAGGGAACAACATAAGTCGTTCATCCAACTGAAGAAACCGAGAAGGTTTCCAAGTTGAGATCAAGATAGTTCTACTGTCTATATTACTCATGCATTATATTACTATGCTAACCTTTGTTTTGCAGGAATATTGTTTAACTCTGTTTTGTAAGTTTATCCTGATTGGTCAACCGAACAGGAGGATCGGTTGACCAAACCAGCTTGACTCAAACCAGAGATCAGTTCAGACCAAAGTGGAGCATAGTCCGATCGAAGCTTGATCGGTCGCCGAACCAGAGGATTGGTCGATCGAACGATCAACATTAAATGCACGGTAAATACGAATCACAGTAAAATCTAGACAAACAGGGAAGGAGCCTATTCGTTCGACCGAATAGTGGGATCAGTCGACCGAACCATTAAAGATCAGTAAATGCCGAAGATCAAATCAGCATCAGATCTCAACGAAGATGGAAGGGAGTTGGTTCGGTCGACCAAACTCAGGGATCGATTGACTGAACGTTAACAATTCTTATAAAAGTGATGCTCAGGTCCGAGGCTGGGTAACTGGTTCTGAGATTATCTCTGTGAAAAAGTTGTTCGTGCTACTACTCTTCTACACATCCAGCAAGTTGTTGTACCATCCAAGAAGTACCGATCGAGCTACATCTTCTATCTAAGTAATCAGTATATTTGTTTAACTCACTTTGTACTTAATTCAAGTAAGATAGTAGGTTGTTACTATCTTACTCATCTCATTTGTATGATTTGCTTCTTTCCAAGCATTTAGGAAAGAAGGGTTATAGTGGATTGCCCATCGGTATGGTCAAGGATCGCGGGCCTTGGAGTAGGAGTCGTCATAGGCTCTGAACCAAGTAACCGAACAAGTCTTCCATTTTACTTTCCGTTGCTTACTCAAATTGTTTTTAAATACAAAAAGAAAAGTTTTTTAAAAGCACAATATTCACCCCTCCCCCCTCTATCGCACTCATTCGCACTTATTCGATCCAATAATACTGACTATATAAAAGAACAAAACCTCTGTTATTATGGATATGCATATTCTGAATCCTGATATAATAACAAGCACATATACTTAGTATTTATTTCTTTGACTTATCAATGGGTGAGATTTATTTGTTAAATCAATAGGCTTGATAAGTTGGGAGATAATACCATTTATATGGTGTGTTGTTGATTATAGAAGGAAACTATATCCTATTTATATAGGTTGATGATGCCCCCTTGAGGAGCTCATCAGGATTGTCATGTAAACCCTGCAGGTGGACTTAGTCTGACATGACAATAAAGTTGAGTGGCACTACTCTTGGAGTTAGATGTTAATTAAGTGAGTTACCAGTAACTCATTTAATTAATGGACATACGACATCTTAAACACAGGGAGATTAACGCACTCATGATAAGAAGGAGCCCATATTGTAATATGGGATTTGTGTGGTAGTTCAATAATAGCTCTTTAGTGGTATGAGTTATTATTGATGGACTTGAGTTAGGTGTTCGGGCTGAGCACGAGAAGCCCAAGTCCATCAGGAGGCCAAAACTAATTCCTCCTCTCGGTCCTTGTTGTAGCCTCTTATTAAAAGCCTTGTATCCAACTAAAGCCCAACTTTTTACCCAAGCTTGGGCCGGCCGCATCCTTGCTTGGTGCCCAAGTAAGGGCCCGGTCAAGCCAAGCTTGGAGCCCAAGCTAGGGCTGGCCAAGCCTTGCTTGGTGTCCAAGCAAGGGGCAGACCACTAAAGGAATAAAAAGGAGTTTTATTTTGTTAAAGTCTTTCCTTTTATAACCATCTACAAAAGGATTTAAAAGAGAGATTTTAATTATAAAACTTTTCTTTTTTAGACCGGTCACAAAAGGAAATAAAAGGGAGTTTTTATTTTATTAAAATCTTTTCTTTTACAGACATCCACAAAAGGGATTTAAAAGAGAGATTTTAATTTTTTTTAAACTTTCCTTTTTTGTAGCCATGGTTTTAAAAGTGAGTTTTAAGTTTTAAAATCTTTCCTTGTAGAGAGATTTTAATTTTGTTAAAACTTTTTCTTTTATGTAACCATCTACAAGGGATTTAAAAGAAATATTTTAATTTTGAATCTTTCCTTTTTTGTTGCCTTAGGTGTGGTCGGCCATGTTATGGATTAAAAGGAAGTTTTATTTTTTAAAAAAAAAACTTTCCTTTTTAGCATTAGCAAGGATTAAAAAGAAGTTTTAATTTTTTATTTTAAAATTATCCTTTTTAGCCTTGAACAAGGATTATAAAAGAGAGGTAGATGGTGCCTTATGAATAACACAACCTAAGCCTCCTCTCTTGATCCTTGTGTGGCTGACCCCCTCTTCCTTACTTCCCTTGGTTTCTTTCTCTTGTGGCCGGTGACATCTATTACTTTTCTTCTTCCCTTTCTTCCCTCTAGGGTTGGCACTCCATCTCATCTTGGTGGCTGGAAGTTGGAGAAGAAGAATAAGATAAGAAGGAATACATAGGTGGCCGGTTGCTTGGAGAGGAAGAAGAAAAGAAGAAAGTTTCTTATTTTGGCATTCCCTTGGTGGCCAAATTTCTTGGAGGAGAAGAAGTGGTTCGGTTGGATTTTATCTTGGTAGATTGTCGCCCACACGACGTCCAAGAGGAGGAGAGAAATACAACAGAAGATCAAGA
>JBBMJZ010413113.1:1772359-1783734 GCA_037833815.1 Zingiber zerumbet
TGGAGATTATGTATGTGTGAATATGAGTCATTTTGAAATGGACTAATAGTTAGTGTATAAGATGTTATGTTATGGGTATTGAATTTTGGAAAAGTCGAAATAAATATTTCCTTTATATGTTTTTAGTCACTATTCCAAAGGCTAATAATTATCCATAATCTACCTCCTTTTATTGACGGGTGCTACCTTCATCTTTGTGTGAACATGTACTTAGAGTCCGATATTTTTTTATTATTTTATTTGTAATCTAGGTATCGGGTGGATTTTCCACTGCAACATTAATCAGGTTTAGCGATCGATAATTATGTGTGGTATCAGTTTGATTTAATTCTTTAATTTAGTCAAAAATAAGCATCCTACTTTGACTCGTTCGTTTGGAAAAATCTGAATTATCTGTCAATGGTTCTATTCTTCCAAAGTTTCTCACGTTCTATTTTTGACAAGAGGAAATCGATCTTTTCTCTCTATTTTTTGAATAGCTTTGTTAAATAGACAAATTGAACTTCACACGAGAAGACAGAATCATATTTCCGCTTCTTGAAATTATACCGGCCTAATTTTTTTTGAAAAAAAAATCCAAATTATTTGTCCTTCCGTCGGTGAGAGCGGATAAATTACTTATAAAAATAAAATTAATCATTTTCTAATCTTTTAATTCAGATTAGTACTACCATTATAATAAATTAAATAAATAATCAATAAAATAAAAAGGGATAAAAAAATATTTAGTTTCAACCTACGCCGTTGTTAATTCAAAATAAATAAAAACACTAAAAAGTTTTCTTTATTGAAGGTAGAAATACCTCTTATACTTATTAAATGCTCAGCTAAAAAATATATTAGGAAATGAATATAAAAGTTGTTGAATATTTTTTAGATCCAGGGTATTTTGAAAGCACCATTATCACCAACTTAAAGACGCCTTCAAAGTCGTCTAAGGTATCTTCCACCTGATAGATTTTATTCACTAAGGATAAAACTTTATCCTCATGTAATGGTTAGAGAAGACACATTCCATAGGCTGGAAGACACCTTCCATGAGACATTGAAGACGCCTTTTAGTACATGAAAAGACATCTGCCTCAAGTGGCTTCCGACCCATGAAGCCTTAAAGTCGCTTTATCTTCTTCGGATGGATGATGTTATTCGGAGTTAAGCTCATCCAAACTCAACTCCGACCTTCTCCCCAAGTAGATTTCCTCCCCAATTTCTCGTCTACCAGTGCACTATTCTGCAGCTCCTTACCCCTCGGATACACCGAACCCATCAGTTCGATTCTCGTGTCATCATTCTTATCCATCGCATCATCCATTCGACTTCTTGTACTCCTAAATTCTTATACACTTAGACACAATACATCAAACACAAAAAAAAACCTAACTTAACTCGATTAATCATATCAAAACAACCTCGGCTACGTACACAAATTACCTTAGATTTTCCTTTATGTGCTAGTGACTATTTCAAAGGCTAGTAGCCCGGCTAGTAGTCGCCCGTAATTTACCTCCTTCGTGTTGGCCCTGTGACGGATTGACGGGGGCACTGAGGATGAACGTATTCACCTTTTGCCACCACAAATTACCTTAGATTTTATTTTTAACTAAAGGATATTTTTTAAATACGTTTATTAAATATTGTTTAAAGGGTCAAAATGGATTTCACGTGAAAAACGAAAACATATTTCTGCTACTGAAATGATGTGGAAAATAGTTCGGACTTGTTTTTAAAATTTAAATATTCAAAATTATTTAATAATTTTAATAAAACTAGCAACATACTTCTAGCTAGATAGATTAGATAGTATGGAATTAGTAGATAGATTAAAATATTTTAAAATATATATAATTGTATTCTTCTAGAAATTAATCTGTTCATTCAGCTGCCAAGGGTATTACAACGCGTGCAAGCTCTCACATAGTTTATACAACTATCCAGTAGCGGTTACTCAATAATTATTACAACATATACTTCTTTAGACTGTATTAGAATTTAAAATTTAGATTTAGAATTTAAAAACATAATCAAAATTATGTAAACTCCATGGAAAACAGTTTAAAATAATTAAAAAAAATTACAAGGTAGGTGCTACCATTCTAAATCCTAAATCCACCTTAAATACACTTTAGTAGTTATTAAATAACTTGTAAACATTTTACTAGTTATTGAATAGCTTCTACTAACAATTATTGATAACTACTACAGTTCACACTGTAACAATTCTTAATAAAATTATCCATTTGAGTTTATCTGCCTTTTGATTTTTGCTTAAATCATATTCTGAAATTTCTCTGGCTACTAGCAAATTTACAATTTTGTTGCTATATAATGAATAAATTCAAAAAAGTAACACTCCAGTAGACAAATAAACCTCTGTTTTTTTTCACCAACTATAAAAATATAATGGCAGCAACCAGTACAAGACAAACATACATTGACTTTGTGCAAGCTACCAAACGAACCAAGACGAAGGGCTAAACACGTAAAGAGAAAGAGACAAGTCGAAAAGAGTCAATATAATTTGAGCTTCTCAATGAACATAAAAAGGATTCAGTGCCATTTCTTTATGCACGCAAAGAGAGGTTTTGGAGAAGCAACTAACATTTAAGTTTCCTAAAATCCTCCCTCGGCCGCTTAACTACGTGCCTTAATCATCAAGGCAAAAGAAAGCCTTCTTCACCCACAGAAATAGTATATGTTTCTTTGGGTCTTTTTAGGCTGATCCAGTCTCTATCTTAGAGTTCTTTTTGTAACTTTGTTCTTTTTCTTCTTCTTCCTTGGGCTCATTGTTAATCCATTTGCTTCCGAGAGAGCTGGGTGAGATTGGTGTGGTTGCCTCACTCCCTTTCCATTGTGGCTTTGTGCCTCCTGCTAACATTGTAGGCTAATCTTTTAGCATAATGCCATGTAAATTGAAAGCTTAATAAACAGTTTCAGCTAGATGCCCAAGTTGTTACAAAGAGAAGGTAATGAGCATCTAACTACCTCTCTTATCATCCACTGTTCGAAAATGGCAACATGGAAAAGTTTCAAGAACAAGGCAAAGGAATCCATCCAGCTAAATGGACTCGATTGCAGTGACTTCAGCTCTTCTTTAACAAGCAGAGCAAAAGGCTGTGCTTCTGCAGACAAGACGAGAGTGCTGCAAAGGAATGTCTGACAGTAGCCCTTTCGACCAAGGGAACCGCTTAGGCTCTTCTTTACCAAATATAGTAAAAAAGTTGCTCTGCTTTTACACCCCCATAAACAGGAATTCCTAACAGAGCTATAGTACACAGCTTCTAGCTGAGAGGTCAGCTTCAGCATCTTGGCAGTAAAACTATTCAATGGTGTTGAACTTTGATTCATCCAAACGTATTTCAATCTATTTTGATGATCAAAAACGACTACTAAAGCAAATGTTTGGTAGAGTTGAGGACGAAAAGGAAGATCCTTGTGAAAGTTTACCTGTTGGCATTGTAAGAAGAGGACCTTTTCAGGTATGGGAACTCGTCTCGGCCATAACTCGCCTTGTTGGTTTCGATCAAGCTCCCGCTGAAGTATTCTTTGCCGTCGGTGAATCCGTCCGTTTCCTTCTTGCCGCCTGAACCCGAACCAACGCGAGCAGCCGCTCCCTGCTTGGTCTGTGCCGGCGTCTGCGCCGACACCGAGAGGCCGTGGCGGTCCTTCGTGTTGATGGAGCCGCACGAGAGAAGTTGCATTAGCACGGACGAGGCTCGCATCCGCCCGCTCGCGTATGTCCCCGCCGTCCTCCCCTGGCCCTCGGACCCAGCGGCGACGGCAGTGATGGCACGGCCGTCCGCCTTGATTAGCTTCTCCAGAGTCTCCGAACTCGACGACGACAGCGGAGGTGAGATATCCTCCGGCTCCAGCTCCGTGGTCGGTGGACCCTCTTCTTCCGCCCTTAGGACTGCCGATCGCCGCCTGTTCCTCCCGTCGTCCGTCTGCGTCGATGCGTCGGCCGCCTTGGCGCCGGCCTCGGCCGTCAGGTCGGTCTTATAGACCTTGTATTCGTTGAGGTCGAAGGAGCCCCAGGGCGCCCTCTTTCTTCTAATCTGCAAGCTCTCGAAATCGTCGTGCACGGATTTGGGAACCTGCAGCGGCTTCTCGGAGGCAGGAACTGCCGCACTGTCTTCCCGGAAGCTGGGAGAGGCGAGAGGTTGGAAGAGCTCAGAACCCTTGAGAACGTACTCATGGCCATGCGTCGGGTGGATCAGATCATCCTCGGTGAGGTCGTGCCACACGAATCCATTCTTGTAGCTCCTGAAACATTCTCAATCCAATAAGAAGACGAAACCAAGATCAGCGCAGCAAGTCTCGATTCAGCCACACCTTTTCGAAGACCACGAGTACAAATTAGGCATCCCCTTGCCTCTGAGGAAGTTGAGGCGGTCGATCACATCTAGGAAACAACAAATCTCATGCAAAGAACAATGGGGATTTCGATAGATTAGGCGGAGAGTACGGAGCATACCTCGGAGGTAGAGGCCGTCGGCGGAGGAGAGAGTGACCTCCATGAAGTGGGGGTGCTCCAACTGGCCACTGCGGGAGGATAGATAGTAAACGACAGGGACCTTCCTGGGCTTAGGCTCCTTCCAGACCTTGGTCCTCTCGGGGCTGGTGTCCTGATCCTTCCACTGCCGCAGGGGCTCCATCCTCCCGCGGGAGGAAGCCAGCGCCATTGCTTTTGCTGTTGCAAAATGGAGCAAGGCTGGATGAGTAGGCTTCTTCCTTATACCAGGCGATAGATAGCTTGGGAACAAAGCAGAGGGCAGAGAAAGAGTCAAAGACGAAGAAGAAGAAGACGACGACGTGAAGGGTGAGGGAGAGAGGGAGGCGGAGGGAGGGGCGGAGAGCACGTGTGGTGGACTGATGAGCTGAAAGGACGACCAACATGTGGAAGAAATGGTTGATTTAATATGGACTTTCTAGTAGACTAGAGCATCCGCAGTGCTAATTCGTTATAACATCTATCATTTCATCCATCACCTCATCAAAATGTATAAGATCTACTATCATATATTAATTATAACAATATATCTCTTTCACTCACATTCCTTTTAACATTAACCCTTATTATTTATGGATTCCACCATCCACTCATTCATCTCTTTTATTATCTTTTAAATAATATTAAAAAATTTACAATTTAAAAAATAAAAAGAAAATAATAAAAAAATAAGAGAGAGTGTGTTCAAAAGTGTTCAAATCTTTGAACGCCCTCTCTCCTTTTTCTTGTAAGTGAGTATTATAATGCCCACTCATAATGAAGAGGGGTGTTAAATGAATATTATAACACATATTAACACTTCATTGTGGATGCTCTTAACCTACTGTTAATTCAAATTATGCAAGGGAGCTGTGTACATTTATAGATTTTACAAGACGTATAATTAAAGGAAATTAGAGGCTTGCTGATTTATTCTAACCATCGATGAGAAAATTTCATAAGAAAATTTCATAAGATCTGATTAATAATTCAGAACTAGTCAATAGATTAATTGTGTTTATCATTTTTTTTTTTTTATCTATGAGGTTATGGTCCAGTGATAGAGTATCTAGGTTGTTATTCAAGTATTCATGATTCGATTTTAGTGAATTTACAAGAATTTTTCTTCGAAATAGGACACACAACCAAAGAATTCTAGACTTCTTGGCTGCCCACCATAAGCACTATTCAATTTACCTTAATAATTAATTAAAAAATTCTATGGAACTAGGTCGATCATCCCTCAATTCTCAGCATCTTCGGAGCACAACCTATTCACCTATGTCAGCGACTTATTCTCGGCCCAGTTCGGGATCAGACCCAGGCCCAAGCCGTATTCGTCACTTTCCAACCCTATCTAAGTATATCTATTTGAATTTTTAAATAATAAATAATAAAAAATGTAAAAGAAAAAAGCAAAGTATAAAAAAACATGTGTCGCTTTTTATCCCATAGACTTAGGAGAACGGATCTTTTGGTCCGTAAATTATGGATCAAAAGATGAATCATTTTTTTTAGATCCTTAATTTAGTTAGGCCCTACCTATTTATAGGTGGAGTCCATCCAAATTAAGGGTTCTCATATAATGAGTCATCTTTTGGTCCATAAATTATGGACCAAAAGATTCCAACCGTGACAGAGACGTCATATATTATTTTCTTATTAAAAGGATACTGCACATGTGTAAAATGATACCATTGTCCAAATTACTTTTTTAAAGAGAATAATAATGGTTCGAAATCCTTGAAAATATTTTAAATAATATTTTTTATCTTAAACGAGATTGTTATAGATTTCACTCAATAATTAATTATAGATAACTAAACAGACTTCAATCTAATATATTATGTACCGTATAATTTAATCAGACTTAAAAAAAATTATAATAGATATGAAATCGTATCTATATAACATAAATATTAAATTTTAAATTTTAAAAGCCTATAATTGAACCATGGAATACTAATATATCAAATTAAAATTTATTAGAAATTTAGAACTGACTTCGTAATCCTAGAACTGACCTCATAACCATTCGATTTCTAACTTAAAAAAATATTTAAATTTTTTTAGGCTGCATATATTTTTAAATGGCGTTTGGTTAAATGATAGAAATGACTATAGATATAAATTTGATAGTGAGATAAAATTAGAATGAGAACGAACCCCATATGAATTTGATTGATTATTATAAATCTAAAAATTATTTTTAAATTGACATTCCTAAATACACAATCCATGCACTATTTTTAACTTATCATTCTATTTCCTTATTCTTAAATATATCAACTAAATACCCCTTACTTTTAATTATGTTCTCATGTTGTATCGCTGTGAAATCGTACCCGTTAAAACAAATGAGTGAAGCATAATTGTATTAATTTATAAGTGGCGTTCTTTTCATTAAAAAATCACGATTCGATAAAAAAAAAATAGTCCTTTGACTTTGCCCAATAAAAAACAAAGAAATGTTTTTTTTTAAAAAAATTATTTTTATGATTTCGTAGATATATTTCTTAATTGTATATAAAAAGTACTCTGACAGGATCAAACTTCCCTAATTGCGTGCGTCTTGTTTTTTATACGATGGTAAAATTACCATTTTACGCTACAGGCGGGAGGTTCATTTGTATTTTGAAAATAGTATTTTATCGAGACATTTAGAGTGCGTTTAGTCTGTACGTTTTTTATTTTTATTTTTTAGAAAATATATATTTTTTAAAAAATAGAAAATAATTTTTTATCATTCTTTATTTTTTTAGAAAATGATATCTATTTTTTTTAGAAAATAGACAAAAAAAATGCAAACCAAACATAATTTTTTAGAAACATGCGTTTTTCAGAAAATGAAAATAAAAAACGCACAAACCAAACACACCTTTAGATTTCCAACTGGCCCAAGATTCACGCTTTCCTTTTAATATTGTAATATTTATCAACGGACACACTCAGTTATGCAGTATTCTATCGGGACCGGATCCTCTGGTCCGCAAAGGCTAGACCAATTCATGGTCCAGCCTTTGCATTACTGGAGGACAATAACCTCAATCTATTAACAGGTGGAGGCTATTATCTCCTACCAATCCTTTTGTTCTGGTCTAGGAGCGGACTAGGACAAGAGGATCAGAGGATCTGGCCTCTATTATATCCCTCAAACTAAATTTAACTTTTTTTTTATCTTCTTCTTTATATATAATGTATGAATAAATATTTATATTATATCAGGTTCGTATTTGATCTAATATATCATGTTCACATTAGAATGAGTCAATTTTTTCTTATTATATTTTTAATATTTTTGAAAAAGTTAAAATAAATAATGGAGGTCATTATTATACTCCTTACCGTCTCAGAAATTCATAGGACCTAAAATTTATCAAAACCTCCTAATGGACATAAACATGTCATATTAGACTCATTTTAGATCATGTAGATTTTTGAAACGGTAAGGAATCTAACGGTATCCTCTATTGTTTATTTTGTATTATTCGAAAATGTTAAAATATTATTAAAAGAATCGACTCCAAATCCCAATGTGAGGCCAATATGATTTATATCAAGCCTAAGTTGGAGTTTAGACACGATTCTTCCTCCTTTAGAAGTCGAAATCAGCAATGAAGAATACTATTGGACTCCTTGCAGTCTCATAAATCCATAAAATATGAAATGAGTCCAATCAGATCTGTCTAGATCTATTAGTGAGTTTTGGCCAAAATCCACTAATGAACCTAGACATGTTTGATTATATCCATTTTAAGTCCTTTGGATTTCTAAGGCTTCAAGGACTCCAACGGTATTCTCTATCGCTTATTTTGGCGTATCCGGAGGTGTTAAAATATTATTGGAAGAATTGGCTCAAAACCCTAATGTGGGTCTAATATGATTCATATCAAATTCAATGTGTCCATCAATGAATTTTGATCAAAATCCACTGATGGACTTATACAGGTCTGATTTGATCCATTTTGCGCCATGCAAATTTCTGAGACTGTAAGGAGTCTAATGATGTCCTCCATTGCTTATTTTGGTTTCTCGGATGTGTTAAAATGTAATAAGGAATAATCAACTCTAAACCCTAATGTGAGCCCGATATGAATCATATTAGGCCCAATGTGGGTCTGATATGATTCATATCAGACCCAACGTGTCTTTAATTGGATCTATTCATGTTTTGTTAATTTCTGAGACCACAAGGAATCTAACGGTATCCTCCATTTCTTATTTCGACTTCTTAGATGTGCTAAAATATAATAAGGAAAAGTCGGCTCTAAATCCCAATGTGGGTATGATATAAATCATATCATGTCCAACATGTCCATTAGTGAATTTTGGTCAAAATCTACTGATGAACATAAACAAGTCTGATTAGCTCATTTTAAGTTATGTGAATTTCTAAGATTGAAAGGAGTCCAAAGGTGCTTTCCGTTGCTTATTTTAAATTCTCGGAGGTGTTACAACATAATAAGGAAAAATCAATTCTAAACCCCTATGTGGGCCTAATATGAATCATATCAAGTCAAACATAGGCCCACGTTAGGGTTTATATAACCAATTATTCCAATAATATTTTAACTCCTCTAGAGAAGCTGAAATAAGCAATAGAGAACACTGTTAAACTTCTTGCAGTCTCAGGAATCCAAAATACCTTAAATGGATCCAATTAGACATGTTTAGGTTTATTAGTAAGTTTTGACCAAAATCCTCTAATGGACGTATTGCGCTTGAATAAAATCATATCAAGCCTAAACATGGGCCTAATATAATTCGTATTATTAGACCCACGTTTGATTCTTCATTATTACATTTTAACACTTACAAGAAGCCGAAATAAGCAACAAAGGGTATCGTTGGATTTCTTATAGTATCAGAACTCCATAGGACTTGTAATGGGGGGGTTTAGAGCATATTTTTCCTTATTATATTTTAACACATCCAAGAAGTTGAAATAAGCAACGGAGGGCACCGTAGACTCCTTGTAGTCTCAAAACACTACAACAAAAACGTTTATAGACAACAGATTTTATCTGCTGTCTTTGTCATTTAAAAACTATTGCAATTGACATTGTTGTTAAATGTGCGCTAAATGACAATGGTTTAAAACTATTTTTTGAATGAAAAGACAATGGTTCTATAACAGTTTTAAACCAATATCTTTGAGTGCGATAGATAATAGTTTTGTAATAGTTTTAAACTGTTGTATTTTAATACCAAAGATAATAGTTTCGTAATGTTTAAAAATCATTATCTTTAGATGCTATGTAAAAGAAACCAAAAATATACCAACTAAAATTTATAAAATTAATTGTAGACATCAAAAAGAAGAAAAAATTCACCCCAATAAGCTCCTTGAACAATCTTAAGCTTTACAAAATTAACTATACACATCACTAACCAAGCCATTGGTTCTAATCACTATCACAAATTGCAATAGACATAGCAATTATAAAATAGAAAACAAAGTACAAACTTATTGGAAGATTTATATCTATGAAGCTTGTTTCTCCTCTGCATCCTCTTCAAATGTCCCTCCAAACACAAGCTTTGGGACATCATCATCATCAACATCACCATCATCTTATCAACCTTTACAAACACAAACAACATGTAAGTACCTCATGGTAGTTTTGATGTGATCAACCAAGTAAAAGTTAGGTTCTGTCGGTATTTAACCTCTGTGTCTAAGTGTGCAGAAACTTAAAAGCACAGGAAGTTGAGCGAAAGACGCAGCTAGCGAGAAGGACGGCATGGGAGAGAGCCGACGGGCTCGGTGCATCCCAGGGCCGAGGTGCTGCGGAAGAGTACGCTGGCGGACAAGAAGGAGGCACACAACATTTTCTGAGGGATGAGAAGCCAGAGCGGAAGACAGCTCGAAGGCCGAAAAATAGATTCGAGTGAGCCCTATCTCGGATAGCCAAAATCACCCAGACAAGCGGAGCTGGAGCCAGAGCGAAATACCCAGACCCAAGCGAGCAGAGCCGAAGCAAGAGCCCAGACCAAATAGTTAACATCAAGTTAACTTGGGTTTGGGCGATCGGAACAAGCTTTTATCTGGAACGCGACGTGGCGCATTCCGTTGCAACTGGGATAAAAGTTTATCCCCTCCCAGAAGCCTGAAACTCTTCCATGTACCCCGACCAGGCCTATAAATATAGCTCTGGTTCCAGAAGTTTAGATAGAACACTTGTAATCATTTATCTTTCGTTTAACTTTTTGATCTAGTGCGTTAATTACTGTAAAGAGGCTTGTCCGCCTGAAGGAGATTTAGTATGCTTTCAACTTTCTTGGATTAACAACATCCCCGATTGTAACTAAGTAAATCCCGTTGTGCCTCTTCTTCTCTTTTATTCTTTTATTTTTTTTATACAAGTGTTAGATTTATTAAAGTTGTAAAAGTTCAAGAAAGATTTTTTTGTGTTTTTATTGTGCAGACCATTCACCCCCTCTAGTAGGTCACCAAAGGGACCAACAAGTGGTATCAGAGCCTAACAACTTCAGGAGGACTAACCGCCGAATGAAGCACACGAGATGGCCGAACCAAGCATCTATCCACCAAAGTTCAAGGGGAAATTCGCAAGCTGGAAGAAAAGGATGGAGATATTCTTTAAAATAGATTTTGATTTGATTTTAATAATGAAATTTGGTTTTGTAGAACTTGAGGATAAAGAAGAATACTAATGGATGAAGAAGGAACAAACCGACTTCGTGGCAAATGACAAAGTAGAGTTTCATCTGCTGAGTGTCTTACCGCCACAAGAAGTCAATCAGATCGGAGCCTATGAGTCGACCAAGGAACTCTGGGAGAAATTCCTAGAACTACACGAAGGGACCTCAGAGGCAAAACTCGCAAGACGGGATCTGCTAAGGAACAAGATCAGCAACATCAAATTGG
>JBBMJZ010413113.1:1807567-1818931 GCA_037833815.1 Zingiber zerumbet
CCACTAAGGTTTTCCATAACCTAGGGTTACCATCCCCTAGAACCTAGGGTTACCTCCCCCTAGGATTTTTCACTTGCCTAGAATTCACTAGGACTTTCTTGCAAGCTCAATCACATTTGTTAGATAATAAGACATCTTAACTTTTAAATTATTTGCCATTATCAAAATACAAGTTTGATCGTCTGGTGCTTCCTGCACCAACACATGCCTCCTACCAACTCCATGTTTGACTTTCGACCGCCAAGTGTCTGATTAATCTTAACCCACTTAGACTTTTTTTCTTGCCAACTATCTGTTGGACTTCCGATCACTAAGTGTTTGGTCAACCATGACCCACATGAACTTTCTTCTTCTCATGCTAATTCCCTGTTGGACTTCCGATCGCTAAATGTCTAGTCAACCGTGACATACTTGGACTTCTTGTCTTCATGCCAACTTCCTGTTTGCCTTAGCTTCCGATCACTAATGTATTGTTTGGGAGGAGGTGAGGGAAGGGGAGGGAAGGGTAAAGAAAGGGAAGGGAAATCCTATTTGGGAGGAAGTGAGCTACGGAAAGGAAAAGTAAGGAAGGGTAAGTTTTAACCTTCCTTACCCATGAAATGAAAGAATTCTTACACCTCGATTTGGAGTTTAAGGAAAGGTAAGAGGAATTATAAAAAAATATGTTACAATTTTTATCCTTGTTTTATTATATTAATTCTAAAAATTATTATTTTAGGTATTCTTTGCATCATGTTGAAAAACACTCGCATCACCCAACTCGCACCGCCCAACGCTCGCACTCCGTCGATGCCGACATAGACTTTGATGATGACGTTGACTTTGACGTCAATGCTGACTTCGACGTTGATGTCAACTTCGACATCGATGCCGACACCGACTTCGACGTCAATGCTAACGCTAATGTCAACACTGACTTTAACAAATGAGCTACAATTGTTTGAATATGTAAGTCTTAACCAATAAATGTATGCAAGATACACTGGCTTTTTGAATGCATATGTCTTTAATAAAAGTGAGGGTAATTTTATAACTTTATATATTTAACCTTCATTGCCCTCACTTTCCTCCCAAACATGGTAACACATGTTACGTTAATGAACCTCCCCTCCCTCCCAAACAAGGATAATATAAATACTTTACTTCCCTTCCCTTTCCCTCCATTCCCCTCCCTTCCCTTTCTGTTAATGAACCTTCGCTCACCCCATCCAAACATAGGGTATGTGTTCGATCAACCGTAACCCATCTAGACTTTTCTTGTCTCAAGTCCAATCAATCTTGACTTTGACCTTGACCTACTTGACTTTTCATGACAACTCCCTGTTGGACTTTTGATATCATCAAATATCCAATCAATCTTGACCTACTTACCTTTTTGTGAATTCCCTGATAGACTTCTGAAATCATTAGATATCCAGTCAACATTAACCTATCTGACTTCTTTATATCAAGTATGGGTCAACCTTGATCTACTCAACTCTTCCTCACTATCAAATATTCAATCAACCTTGACATATTTAACATCTTACTAACATATTGATCAAACATCAAAACATAAACTTGAGTCAACTCGTGCTTGGTCTGTTTGGATACTCCGACAAGCTAAAGGAGGTGATTAGCTCCAATCACTTCATTAATGATTTGTTGCAACAGAAACTCGAAGCAAATGCTAACACCCTTGATTTTACTTGGTATCCACCTCTTTGAGGTGACAATCTAAGGGTCCACTCTCCTCACTCATAGTACACTATGAAATCCTCCTTCTAAGAGGCAAAGAAGCCTCGTACAAGAAAATACACAAGTGAATACAAGATACAACTAGAAATATAACAAGAATAAGGAAATAGATACAACAATGAAGGACCTTTAGTCTTGATCTCTTGTTGATGTGAATCGCCTCTTGATGCTTAGAAATGTAGCAACACTTTGCTCCAAGAACCGTCAGAAAGAATCAGAGAAGAAGTGTTGTGTTTGAATATTTGTCTTTGCCTTTATATCCTACAGGTTAGGGCTCCCAATCGATGGACCTTACCCCCAATCAATTGTTAAGTTAGATCTGAGAGCATCTAGCCATCGAAACCTCGCAAAGTCTCTTTTTTTCATCACGTAATCGATTAGTCAATCGATTACGGGTATTCTTAATCGATTACTCAATCAATTATGAAGTCTTCTGTTCGCTCACGAGTTTCTCCCAATCAATCAAGAAGCTTCAATCAATCACCTGATCAATTCAAAAGCTCTCTATTCACTCGCAACAAAACTTAATCGATTAGTTAATCGATTAAGCCTCTCGCGATATCCTCAATCAATTAGGATTCTTCCCAATTGATTCAGCATAGGCTGTGTTTGGTAGCCTGTAATCTGCCTCATAATGTAATCCAGATTACATTACGAAGCTTATTGTTTTGTTTGGTACCACTCTAATTTTGTAATGTAATGTAATCCAGGATTACAAAAGGTAATAACCTTTTGCAATCCAGGATTACAAGCCAAATAGCATGTAATCCGATTACATTACAACCCTAAACTTTTTTATACCAAATATAACCCTAATTCCCTCTCATCCCGTCGCACATCCCCGACTCATCCCCACGATTTCATTACCAACGCCGACACCACCTCTCCCTCGCCTCACCCATCATCCCGGCGTCTCCATCAGCATCGGTGCCGACCACCTCCATCCAGCGACGACACCAACATCGGCGCCAACACCACCTCCATCCAACCCCTCCATCAGCATCGGCGCCGACAACAAGATTGGCGCTGACAATAGCATCAGCGCCAACACTAGCATCAGCGCCGGCACCACCCTTGTCTCTACTTCCCATTCAAGTCTTGCCGAGGCTTTGATCCGCCATTTTCTCCATCAACATCGACGCTGACACCACCTCCCTCGCCTCTGTTCCCCATAAAGCCTCGCCAAGGCTTTGATCCACTGCCTCTATCAGCATCGGAATATCTATATCTGTAAGTTCATAGTCAGATGTTTCCAGTATCAAATTTTTGGTTAAAACCCCTTGGTCCGGAAGGTCTTCTTATATTTTAAATGGAAGAGTAATTTTTTTTTCTACTTTTTTCATCCATTTAGATTCCTTGGCATGTGAAGATGTTTAGATTCATAATTTTACTTGTATTGGCAGAATGCGAAAAGCTTATTAGGGATTTCACATATGCTCAGGATCTACTTACTATATTTTCCTATGTTCTTATCCTCATCAAAGCTAATCTGCATTATTGAAACTACATGTGGAGAACTGAATTAGTGAAGCCTCTTTATCTTTTTTGCTTCAGAGTGTATCCTTGTTAATTTTTTGCTCGTGGGCTTATGCTTAACTTCTTCAATGCATATCAGCAGCCTAAAATCATTTGTCTCTGTTTACTTTTCATAACTAATGTTTTTGCTTGTATAGTAGACAATAGGAAATTCTGAGGAAGGGGCTGAATAGTAGCAAATATAGTAAATTATGTTCCTTTACTAGTGAATGAACTACGATATTATTTCTTTTTATGTGAGCATTAGCATACTTTCATTTACCTAACTCATTGCTAGAGAGCTCATTCTTGCTATTTCACTTCTCTCATGTCTTATCCTTTTGATTTTTGATATTTAAGTCTTAATTCTTTTGTTGCATTATTTATTTCAACTATATTACTTATAGAGGAACCATTCTGTTCCATGTGTGAAATGCCAAATGTTTATCGTTTTCAAGATACTATGTATTGGATCATCCTTTTTTTAGATAGTTTAGCCTGACATGTGTTAGCTACAATTGTTTTATGATTTCTTAATATGCCCTTTGGAATATTGAAAGGTTGAGATCCATTCTGGTCGACCACATCAAATTCGCATCCATCTTGCATTTGTTGGCCATCCACTTGTAGGTGCGTTACATTTGAACTTCTTTTTGTTTGTGCTGGAGTTTAAGTTGTATGCTTCTTACTTCCTTGTCCAATATAAATAAGCTGTAATTAACTTTTTAACTGCCTGCTATAATTTTGTTGATTGTTGAAATACACATTTCAAGAATTTCAGTTTTTAGACTCTACTGTGTGGGGGCATTCCTTTGTCATCGACATGGGGTATTCCATTTGCTATCTTTCTACCATGGGTCCTTAGTACATGTTAGGTTGTCGCTAACGTTCCTCAAAAGTAAAATTCTGCCTAGTGATCCTGGCAATTTGAGGAATATGCGATGCTGAGTTTCTCATAAACATTATCGACTGCACATTGTTAAAGAAAAAAAGAATGCTAACTGGAGTCTTCATTCTGCAATGAATGAGATAATGGGTAATGTTGTAGGTTAATCTGTAATAGCTTAAATTCTGAAATAAGCAATTGAAGAAAGCCACCAACTGATCATTGCAGAGTAGTTAGAATGAACATTTGTAAGAGTACAATTGTCTCATGTGAGTCCATTTATTGGTATGGCAACAATAAATGCAAGTGCAGAAAAAAAAAATTGCCAACAGAGTTAATTTTCTTTTTATGGTGGATTGTTATACACAGTTTTAGAGCATACATAGTCCTAGGCTTATTCAAATTTTTGGACAGCTACCTTTGACAGTTGAGCCACCACATGTTATGGACTAGGATAATGCTAAGATAGTTAGACATCGTGCCTTGATTAGAACATCAAATTTGTGGGTGAGATGACACCTCAGATCAGTCCACATGGAAAATTGTGAATTAATTAAGGGAGTATGTAGTCTTGAAGGATGAACTAGCGTTAACTTGGATATAAGCACTTTGGGATTAGCCTTTTAAGTTAATAAATCAAATTTTCCAATCTGAATAAGCGGTTATAAGTGTTTTGTGCAGCATTGTTAGACTTCCAGAATCTGCTTTTATATTTGTAGACTGTCATGAAGACGTGGGTTAATTGGCATAGGCTAACACATGCGGTATAGGCATTTTCTATTCTTATAGTTGAGTTGTTATTCCTAACCATTATTTCGTAATTCTGGAATCAGTATTGAACATTCCTCATTATGTTGCATGCCATTTAGTGAAAATGATGAATAGTTTCATATTGTATCTGTAGGTGTGAGTAAATGAGGAATATGTGAGTTGTGGGTTTGGAACAAAAAATGAAGAAGGAAAAATTATATTGGATTTTGCGACAACATATGATCTTATACTAGCTAATACGCTTTTTAAGAAAAGAAAAGAACATTTGGTCGCCTTCAAAAGTGGGAATAATAAATTACAAATTGACTTTCTTATGGTTAGGAAGAATGATTGAAAGATTTATAAAGATTGCATGATCAATCCGGGAGAAAATTTAACTACCTAACATTTAATAGTGTTAGATATACGCCACATACATAGTATCAATAGAAGGAGAATATGCACAACTCCTAGAATTAAATGGTGGAAGTTAAAGGATAGGAAGCAAAATATATTTAAGGACGTGTTAGGATTACAAGTATTAGGAGAAATATATAGCGATTCGAATATAACATGGAATAAGATGGTATCAAAGTTGAAAATAATAACCAAGTGTGTACTCAGTGAGTCAAAGGGACATGCACCACTATGTAAAGAATTTTGGTGGTGGAAGGAGAAAGTACAGGATAAAGTGAAGGAAAAATGAATAGTCTATAAGGAATTATATGCTTTTAAAATGAGAACAACTTAAAAAAATATAAGTAGCTAAGAAAGCAGTGAATGAAGCTAAGAATGAAACTTTTGAATGTTTATATCAAAATTGAATGCAACAGAAGGGGAAAGAAACATTTATAGAATAGCTAAAGCAAGAGAGAGGAAGACAAAAGATTTTACGCAAATAAGATATATTAAAGATAAATGCAATAAGGTAGTAAATGATGAGCAAATAAAATAGCTATGAAAGAAGTTTTTTCATCAACTTTTTAATGAAAATTTAGATGACCAATTTAATTTAGGTAATTTAAGTAGATCAACTGAGTATAGAAATTTAAATTTTTATTGTAGAATTCAAACTTCAGAAGTAGAGTAAGCTTTAAATGGGATGCAAAATGGAAAAACAGTTAGATCAAATACTTCGATAGAGGTATGGAAGGTATTGAATGACTCACAAAGTTATTCAACGTGATATTAAAAACTTAAAAAATGCCTAATAGAGTAAGTACTTTAGTTCCCTTATATAAGAATAAAGGCAACGTACAAAATTGTGCAAACTATAGGAGTATTAAACTAGTGAGTCATACTATAAAACTTTGGAAAAGAGTAATAAAAAAAAAGACTAAGGAAAAAGACACGGTGATCGAAAATTAATTTGGATTTATGCTTGGGAGGTCGACAATAGAAGTTATATTTCTTCTCAGACAACTAATTGAAAAGTATCGAGAACAAAAGCAAGACATACAAATGGTATTCGTCGATCTAGAAAAAACTTATGATAAAAATTATATGGAGAACACTAGAAAAGAGAGGTGTTAGACTTCAGACGGATTAATCGAAACGTTTCTCATAGAGATATAGTTACATCAAGGATCAACTCTAAGTCCTATCTTTTTACACTAAACATGGATGAACTCACTAGACACATCCAAAATACAATACCATGATGTATGTTGTTTGCAGATATTATTTTGATAGATGAGACATGTAAAGGAGTAAATACTAAACTTGAATCTTAGTAGGAAACGTTAGAAGTAAAAGGTTTTACGCTTAGTAGAGTAAAAATAGAATATATGTAATTTAAGTTTGACAATATTAGATGTAATAAGATAATTGTTAAGATATGAGATGATGAGTCGTTTAGTTTTAAGGATTTAGGATTATTTATACAAAAGGATGGAGGGATTGAGAAATATGTCTTACATAATACAAGCGGAATGATTGAAATGGAGGATAACGTCAAGTGTTCTTTGTGATCGTAAAGTACCTCTAAGACTTAAAGGTAAGTTTTACAAAAAGACGGTTAGACCTGCTATGTTATATGGAGCTGAATGTTGGGTTATGATGCGAGTACATGAGCAGAAGATGAGAGTTGCAGAGATGAGGATGTTAAGGTGCATGTGCGGACATACAATGATGGATAAGATCAAAAATACAAATATTAGAGAGAAAGTCGAGGTTGCACTTATTGAAGGAAAACTCCGGGAGACACGTTTGAGATTGTACAGACATTTACTTAGACAACCAATAAATGCTTACGTTAGGCAATGTGAAATTATGACAAATGTCCATATTAAACGAGGAAAAGGAAGATCAAAAAAGGCTAGGTTAGCAAAAATAAAACAAGACAAAATTTATTTAAATATAAATGATGATATAATATAGGATAGAGTCTAATGGCATAAAAGGATCCATATTGTCGACCCCTCTTAGTGGGATAAGGCTTAGTTGTTGTTGTTGTTATATTTGTAGGTGTGAGTAGCCTTTTATTTAATGATTTATTTTTATTTGTGTTGATGCTTATGTGACAAATGCATGCACACGCATTATAAAAAAAAAAACTCTCGATCGAAAATTCCCAAACAATGATCCCATTTATTTGAGCAAAATGTGATATTGTTTATCCCAGGCTCAATATCAACGACCCCACGACAAATCACAAAGGGTATTTTGCCCTAGCGCAGTGGCCTGGGGAGGTCAGACACCCAACAACAATGACCCATTTATAAAATTCCTTATCAATGCCCATAAGAGAGAATTGTAATTTATCTAATTTTATTATCACCTCAATACTGAATTCTGTATTTGTTTTGGGTATTTAAAGCAAGATGAACGTTTTTTGGGGACTTTGTCAAGGTTTATTCTGTCTAAGAGCATTTACTAAACGATTTATATTTTCATTGCAATGGTATGAATTTGACTTGCTCTTTTGTCACAACTAAGCAGGTGATCCTCTTTATGACATTGGTGGGCAACCTAAAGCTTTTGAGTCAGAGTCTATAGGTGATTGTTTTGCGAATGATGGGTATGCCAGTCTTGTTTTTTTTAATGTTTGTGATAAACTGTGAGGTTGTGAGATAATTTAATGATTTATTGATTTCTCGTTTACCTTTTTATAATATTTACTTTTTATTATGATTTTATCGTTTTTATTCCCTCAGAGGATATCAGAAGCCAATGCAAGCTGTACCTGGAGATTGTGGTTATTACTTGCATGCACATAAACTTTTCCTTGATCATCCAATTACAAATAAGGTAATTGTTTACTTGTTTTTCTTGATCATTTGATACCTTGAAATAGGTTATCTATGGGAGACATTTGTATGGTATTAGCACTCGAACCTCCATGCTCTTTATCACGAGATTTTGAAATATTAGAAATGCTAGAGAACATAAACTAGCAGTTTTTTGGTTTATGCTAAGATGATAGAGAAATCAACAATCTAACTTCCATGTTTTGTAACATACATCTGATTGATTAAACAAAACACGATGTTTTGATCCCTAAAATGTTTCTTAAATAAATGTTGGAAGTACGTTGAAAGTTCCTGCTGGTTTGTGTGCTTATCACTCTGAGCATGAACCAGGCCAAAACAAAATAGTGGCATTCGTAGCTTATCTAATTGCATGACATAGAGCCTGTGCACACCTCAGGTATAAGACTATGGCTCAGAGCAGTCGCCAGATTAAAGCAAAGCAAACACGTTTGTTTATATTAGGATTGTATGTGGATAGGACTATATAAGATTTTGTTTATCTAAAGGTGATATTATAGTCATCAACCAGATTAGTTCACACTTCAATGGTGATTGCTGAAGTAAAATTCTACTTCAGGTCACTGGATGAGTTTAAGAAATTTATTCCAAGGTAGTTATACCAGTAACTCAGCAGATTTGCAATTTACCAGCTATCGCCAAGAAATTTTTGGCGAATCTAAACAAGCCATATTTGTATTGGCTTCTTCTCTATTATTTTGCATCTTTGGTGAACTTTGCAATTAGCTAAAGTGATCTGCTATTGATACCATGCATCCTGGTAAGCTTGGCAATTTGACTTTATTACTGGTTTAATTTATTTGATTTTCCTTGTAGAGAGTAGAAATTGTTGCTCCACTGCCTGCCATCCTCCAGACAGAAGCTGAGCGACATCAAAACATATAATCAGTGCAAGCAATGCAGCCCTTGAAACATGTCTCACTCATTGCTCTCAATTATTGGAAATTTCCATAAGTTTTGGTCATTACATCAAATGTCAATCATTGCTAGAGGATGCTTATTTAATTTCTTTTATGTATATTTATTTATGGGAATTATGACCGCTTCATACAAGGTTGGTCATATGTTCTCAAATTAGCCATATCTTTTTTGTTCTATTGAAGGATGGCATACCTTATTTGATATTGCTTAGAATGTCAAAACCACTGCGTCATGGTTTTGACTTTAAACCACTATTTAAACAATGGCTTTGCTTATTATAATCAGTCTTTTCCACGTTTCATATCGAGTTATACCAATGAGAGTTTTTCCTGCCCGATTTATGAAAAAATATCAAGTACATTTCTTAACATGACTTACATTTCGAGAACATTAAATTTAGAGAGCGGTTGGACCTTGTCAAAAAATTTCATACCATTCTATTATTAAAAAATCTCTCAATAATTCTTTGATAGGTTCATATTTTTTATAAATTATTTAAATATAATATAAGATAATTAAATATAACATAGCATAAGATAATTAAATATATTACAATTAATAAATTATTTTTTTACAAATTATAATCGTAGCGTGTCCATGTATGTCGAACTAAGTCAGCTCGAAGTTGATAATGCACTTGATTATCATGTAGCTTGCTATTTCTTAGAAGGTATTCTTGAAATTCTTGGATGGAACTTCGAAATATTTGTGGAGAATCTCCTTCATCATCCGACGACTCTTACATTTCCTCATTCTCAATAATTGTATTGTGCAAAATAATGCATGTATACATAATATCCTTCAAATTATCCTTATACCAAAATCGTCTTGGATCTTTGATTATTGCTTATCAAGATTAGAGCACGTTAAATGTCTGCTCGATATCCTTTCTCGTGACCTCCTGTCGTTCTTTAAACATTTTTTTTCTTGGGATTCTGGGGGCATGGAAAGCTCTTAACGAAAGTAGCTCATTCGAGATAAATCTCATCGGTTAGATAATATCCTTTTGTATATTGTGTATTGTTAACCGTAAAATTAATCTCATTTTTTGTATGACATTGTTAAATAAAGGTGATTCGTTAAGCACGTTAATATCATTACACTACCATACAATCCCAAAAAAGACATGTCATATCCATAAGTCTGCAGATGCGACTGCTTCAAGCACAATTGTTGGGACGCCATGATCTCCTCAAGTAAATTAGCCTTTCCAAGCGATGGAGCAATTTTTCCATTGTCAATGCATACAATCAAGATTACCCAACATCCTAGGGAAGTCGTGTCTCTACTTATGCATTTCAGGTAAGTGTTGGATATAAGCACATTAGGTATTCTCAAATATTGGGCCCCAAATACTTTAATTACACATCAACAGAAGTTGAATAATTAAGCATTGAATAACAATTGTTTCAGCAATTCGTAGATACTCATCGTAATGATTACCAGATACTCCATATGTCAATTGACGGATAGTCGCTGTGCATTTCTGAAGTGGCGACAAACTTTTTTTTTCCGTCGTATCGACCTTCCATTGAAAATATTTTGAATGATTTTTCAAGGCATCGACTATACAAAGGAATAACTCTCTTTGCATTCGGAATTGATGTTGAAATATATCATCAAGATATACTGGCTAATCAGAGAAGTAATCATTGAAAAGACGAGCATGTTTGACTTCATGATCCCTGATCTGGTGGTGAAGAAGGGGGCCCGGCCGTACAGTGGTCAACGATACGTGGAAGTCAAAGTCAATATGGTCAGCCCAATAGTCTTGCCAATCGGAGATGTCACCTCTCCGATCGGTCGGGATAGCGCCCAGGCCAGCGCAAAGATAGCTCGACCGCAGGTTGGGTTTCCGACGCTCAGGGGTTCTCGTATAAAAGAGTCGATACGCCGAGCGGCCTGTCCGCTTGGCTGAGCTACCGACCAACTAAGGCTGCATTCCCGTCCGAGTATGTGACCGAGCGGCCTTATCGCTCGGTCCAGTACGTTTTCACTCCCGGACGCCAGGGAGGCCGAGCGGCCCTCCTGCTCAACCTAGTAACAGACAAGAGACGCGGAAGAGGACAAAATGGATAGCTGGCGATATCCTTCTCGAGACATGTGCCGCTGACAGACAGCATGGTCAGCGACCGGACCGGACCGGACAGAAGATCGTACGGTGGAAGTTTCCACTGTCATGTCAGAGATATGCTCGGGCGGTTGCGGTATGGCGTCAGACACACTTTTATAACACATCCATTCTGAGGTATGCTTTGGGGAGCGTGCACGCCTCAAGAAGCGTGT
>JBBMJZ010413113.1:1841451-1861658 GCA_037833815.1 Zingiber zerumbet
AATGGGATGCAGGGTTTTAATTGGTAGACTTGGAGCATTGTGGTGAGGCAAAAGAGTTTTTGAGGATGAATTGTAATAGGTTCAAATGATAGTTGAATGCTTTAGGTCCATTATGTAAGTACCCCATATGAGTTTTGACGTGATTAACCGAGTTAAGTTAGGTTATGCGGTTTGATCCCTTGTGTCTAAGTGTGCAGGGACGTAGGAACACAAGAAGTCGAGTGGAAGATACAGTTAGCGAGAAGGATGACATGGGAAGCGAGTCGACGAGCTCGGTGCATCCGAGAGATGAGGAGCTACGGAAGAGTACAGTTATGGACGAGCATGCGCGCGACGCTTCCAAGGGATGAGAAGCCAGGGAGGAAGATTGCTCGAAAAGAAGGCCAGAGTTGGGTTCGGGTGAGCTCAACTCTAGAAGGCCGGAGAATCACCTAAGTGACCAGACAAGTCAACTGCTGAGTTGACTTTGTCTAGGTGCCCGGGCAAGCACACGGGCTAGGTCTAGGCGCCCGGATGGACCAGGCCCAGGCGCTCAGGATGTCTTGGCCAGATCAGCGAGCCATTGTAGCGAGGACCAACACTGGAGTCCACACCAGTCGACTCTAGGTGCACGGACCGGGTCCAAGTGCCCGGGAAGCGAAGATCTATTGGAAAGAAGTTGTTGCAGAGTGGATTGAGGCGACCAAGTCCAGACGCCCGGAGCAGGTCCAGAAAGTTTTGTACAACACTTGTTTATGCTTGAGTTTTTGGTGTCAATTGTTCTGGTGCGGTAGATGGTGTAGACAATAAATCAGGTATACGAAGTAGCCCAACTGAAGTACACATGGTAGTAGACCAAATGGATAAAAGGTGGACTAATAAATGTAACTGTGGCTGAAACAAAAGCTCAATTTAACTTAGGGGAGTATAACAATGATGCCTTTCTATAAATGCAAATGTGTATGGGAGCACTTAATAGGTCTTTGTGCTAGCTTTGTCTTTGTCGGGATGAAAAGGTGCAGGGGTGTTGCACAATTGAGAGAATGCCAAATGAATGACCTCATTGCAATCGGCAAGAGGCGAGACATTCAGTTTAAGGGATGTGCAACTACTGGAGGTTCACACCATGTTAGGTGAAGATGGCACAAACAATATGGTGATGAAGAACCTTGTGCGAAGAGGAAAAGAGCCAATTTTGCATGCGGCACACATAAGATGCCCTAGATAGCTCCCCACTATCTATCTATTTATCTATATATGACATTAATGGCTATGAAATATTATAGATACATCCAGATAGTTTACACAATTATATATAGGCCCATAGCACTGCTATTTTACCTTACAGGTAGACAACATTTAGCCTTGTACGACTCCCAAATCTTTGATCCATCTGTTAAATTTCTCTTACTTTTTTTTTTCTTCCTTTTGTTGACAATAAGGATTTTATCTCTTCTTGACGTGGCCCTCTTGATTGCAATTTTGATCTCTCCATCGGAGGGTTTCAACTCAATGGTAATGACAATAGAGGTGGCCACTGACAAAGGCAACATGTGACGATGTCCTCTTTAGAGTATAAGAAAGTTGGTTGAGGAGGCACAATTCCTCCCTAGCCTCAACAATTGGTGTTGTTGCGTTAATGCAGAAGGCCAAGGACAGAGAGAGGTTATGGTGTAGGGCGGTGTAGAGACGAGGTGATGCAACTCAGTGTAGCCACTTTTTTTTTTTTTTTAGGTGTTCGAGAAGGTGATGAAAAGTGAGAAACTGGCCTAGTGTTATTGAGTTGACATGGAGTGAGAGGTAATGGCTCTCATGTTGGAGAAGATGATTCCAAGATGAGGCATATTGGTGGCAGTAGAATTGGAGGCTTTGTAGAGTGCTTATGCGCTTCTCATGTAGAAGGTGGCAGTTAGAAGAAGGCGAGGTTGCAACACTTGGAATGACCGATTGGGTGGAGTTTGGTGGTGGAGATGCAATTGATGGGTGGTAGCGGAGGATGATGAATAAATGGGTTGAGAATTCCCAACGCAAAATCCTAAACTCTATTCAATTCTTAAGAAATTACAAATATAATAATCAGTATTGCAGAAACATACCAAAATCCATAGTTTGCAGTCGATTTTGGGACATGATCTTCAATTTATAGATTTTCTTAATGGGCAGAGAATTTTGTGGATACAAAACATAATCGTCGTACTGTAAATTGGACCATAACCTATATTTATAGTGGCCTAAGGTTGTTTATTTCTAATTTGGCCCCTCAACAAATCAGATATCGCATATGTGGTATCCACACTATTGTATTTATGACAATTAATTCTTTTATCGAGTTGATTCTCGACTTCAACCTTAAATGATTTGAAAACATCCCATGTTTGAGCCTTTTCATATATAAGAAACAAACATGTATATTTAGAATAATCATACATGAATGATACACAATATTGTTGACCATGGAAATGGTCCACAAAATCTGTATGTATCAATTTCAATACTTCTGTAGCTCTATATGCACCATCTTTCTTTCTTTTGGTCTGTTTGCCCTTAATGCATTCAACACAAATATGCAGGTTTGTAAAATCATTAGTGCAAAATTTCATCTGATACAAGTCGTTTAACTCTATACATGTGTCCTAAACGTTTGTACCATAATGCACTTGTTAAATTTACGCTTAGTATCACGTGATTCCACATTTAGAGTTTCAATATAAGAAGCATTTAGATCAAGCATATATAGATTGCTATAAATTATAAGTGAACCGGTTCCAACAACAAATAAACTGAACTGATCTTTTCCAAACGAACAACAATTACCTAATTTGTCCAAATTAGAAACAGACACCAAATTTCGTCTAAAGGACAATACAACAAAAGTATCTATTAAGTATAAATAATAACTAGTGTTTAACAATAATTTAAAATGCCCTATGGCTTCCACTTCGACCCACTTGCCATCACCTACATAAATGCATCTTTCAGCATCACTTGGCTTTCGGGTAGCACTGGAGTCTAATCACCAAGTGTTTCTAGGTACTAAAGCTAAATTTACTTTAGAACATACTAAATTGAAAAATATACCTTTTGTTTCTTCACATAAGGACCTTTAGTAGCCTTTTTCTTTTCTTGCCCTTATCTTTAGGTGTGTTTGCCAAATAGGTACTTTCAAGCTTGTTTTGCTTCAACTTCTCTTCCTCTTTAACACAGTATGAAATGAGCTCATTAAGAGTCCATTTCTCCCTTTGACAATTATAATTGATCTGGAATTGACTGAAGTGGTTTAGATTAGAAAGAACCACTAAATGCACAAGCATGCCGTCTGATAATTCAAGGTTAAGTGCCTTCAATTTTGATGCAAGGTGGGCCATTTCCATGATATATTCTCGAACATTTCCCGTGCCTTTATACTTCATGGAAATTAAGCTCTTCAGAATTGTGCTTGTTTCTGCCTTATTGCTTTTGGGAAAGTGCTTCTTAATTACATCGAGATATTCCTTAGCTTTGATGACACTATCAGACATCGCACCTCTAAAAGCCTCAAGTATGCCACACTTGATGATCATAAGATTCATACAATTAGAGCGATCCCACTTTTCATATTTATCCCTCTGTTTAGAGGAGATTCTATAGGAGTAGGTTACTCAGTCCTAAGTATAAGATCTAGATCCATGCAGCCTGCCAATCCTTAAAATTAGTACCATAAAGGATTGACACTGAGCTTAAGTTAGCAGAAATAGTAACAACATTTGCAGAAAAGAGAACATAAGAATAATAACATAAATAACATGCTCATTTCGAATAAATTAAAATAAATGGTAAATCTCATCTAAAGATAGATACCTAGTGCAACAATAATATCAAGTTTTTGGACAAAAATATTATTTACAAGTGATACTCTTATTTTAATAATCAAACACTAATAATAATATATGACAAATAATAAACCTATCTTTGGATCGATTTATTATATCCATGAAAAATAACAAATAAAATCTTATAATTGTTACGTGTTAATGCATAATTTTGTTAATTATAAATCTTCCTTTAAGCCAACTAATACTCACGTAAACATACACATTTACACCTTAATTAATACCTCAATAATATCTCAATATTTCAAATAAAATTAAATTCAAATAATAGAGGTCACTTTGGTGATATATAATTCAAATTTAATTTAATTTAAAATAATAGATATTAATAGAACCCATATAATCCAATTAAATTAATATTATAAAATAATTTAATTAAATTATTTTATCCAAATAATAAATTTAATGGATTATCATTAAAGGGAACACAATAAGGGTAATTATGTCAAATGGGCAATTATGTTACCTATATAAGTGTTACGTGTAATATTCTAAATTCAAAAAAATTATGAAATTAATGGCAAAAAAAAGTGGCAGTTGGTTTCCTCTCCAAAATATATCAAAATTACCAATCTGAAACCACATCTTCTGAAATCGAAAACACGTCGCTTTTTTTTTTTAAATCAAAAGCTCCCAAAAGACATAACTTTCTCAAACAACACCATTGTTCATTGTCTCTCCTGATGCAACCGTTCCTTCCGGTCGCCGAGAAAAAAAAAACAAACACCGGAGTCGGCATTTGAAATCGGCTAAGGATTTGGCCGATGTATACTCTATTATGATAGCTCATACCACAATCGAATTTCCCCAATTTTATGCTTCATTCCATGCCATCCATCACTTAGAATACAATGATGATGAATAAGCGACGGACATACATAATAGTAGGCATATTATAAACAAAACAGAATAATTTCTTAAGAATTGGAAATAGATTGCTCTGATACCAATTGAAGAAAATGGGTTGAGAAATCTCAACATAAAATCCTAAACTCTATTCAATTCTTAAGAAATAAACAAAATGATCAGAATTGCGGAAGCGTACTAGAATCCATAGTTTGCTGTCGATTTGGATGATGATCTTCAATTTGCAGATTTCTGAATATTCAGAGAGTTTTGTCAATGGGATACAAAACATAAAAGTTATCTCTGCAAACTGAGACCGTGACCCTTATTTATAGAAGCATAATGTTGCTTATTTCTAATTTAGCCCCTCAACAAATTAGAAATTGCAAATGATATCCACATTATTATGTTCATAACAATTAAGCCCTTAAGTCATATTCCTTAATTCTAAATTTGACCACATTGATTTATGACTTATTTAGATGATGACATTAGACATTTATAATTACAATTATGACCCCAAAATTATGATACTGGATTGTAGCTGACTGGCTGTTGGTGTTTTGTAGAGACACTAGATTTCAAGTTCTTGTTGAAACCCAAGAACAACATAGGGACGTGCGTGGTGGAGGAGGGGCAGAATCGGCTTCTCACGGGAGGGGCGTTGGAGGAGGGGGATTCGAGGCCGGCACTTTTCAAGATTGGCGATGATGAGGTGCTCGAGTTTAGGGTGTTCATCAAGGTCGACATTTTGTCCCCGTTTGATCTTGCTGCAAGCTGGAGAGCTTATCAGGAAAATATTGAACCATCGAGAGTTCGAGGGATTCCGGATGTCAGTATCAACGTAGCGCCTGAGAGGGGTGTGGAGGTACTTTTGGAAGTAACGACGTTTTAATCAATTATCTACTGCTAGCTTAGATATGTGTGGATCTTCATTACCTGTCGTCCTTTTATTACCTCAGGTCATAATGATTTGATATGTGTGACTGTTGCATTATTGTATAACGTAATATAACCTTAAATCACGATTCTGCTATCTGTCAGTTTAGATAATGCTGTTTTTTTGGAGGTATTGAAGGATGCTAATACTGGTTTATCGAGGTCTTACAGAATGCTAATGTTGGTTTTTTAAGCATTTAGAATGGTCGCCTATAGTGATATTCAGATTCTAGTTAGTGTCCGTTGACAACTGCTTGTAACAATTTTCAGATGGATTTCTCCAGACTTTGGCTTTTGGTAGTGTTTGCATTTGAAATAGCCTGGATACTAATTTTTCATATGTTGCATATTGATTCTCTAGTGTGATATTTACAGATGGTAAAAAGCAACTGCAAATTCAATAATTGGAAGTTTATAGATTTCTGCTTGAATTTATTCATTTTAGATATAATAATTTATGGTGATATTATTTTATGTACTAGGTATCTCCTCTCTCAAGTTTCGTATTGATATTCTCATCCTTGTCTCTCTTGGTTACTACCAATTAGCATTTTTTGTATGCTTGTTGCAATTTCACACTCATCCATTCTTCCTACCAGAATGGTTCGACGCCCACTTTGGAGCTTGATTTAGAACACTATGTTGTTCCAGCACCCTCTTCCATTGTTGATGATGCTTATGCAGCTAACTTGACAGAGACACCAAGATCATTATCTAGTAGGAATTTCTCCAAATATGATGCCTCAACTGGTGATTCATATGGCTCAAATAAAGCTGGTGACTCCTCTAACCATCATGAGGTACTGACTTGTTCTGAGAATGAGATATTCTTTCATTAGGAACATAAAGACATTTTCTGGCCTGAATATATATGCTCACACCATTGCTTGCACTGTCTTTCTTGTAAAGGCAGGAGTAAAATGTTTTTTAAGTGATACTCAAATCCCATTCAGTTTCAGTTATCTAGTTACCAGTTTATTACAGAAATTTATCAATTTGTTTTCCCTTGACATCAATCTTTCCTTATGTTCAATCTTTCTAAATTTTGTTTCATTTCTAATTCTGTCTGCTTGATAATATTTTGTTCTTCTGATATAGTTAACCTTATTTTCAGTGACTACTACTAATTTGATTGATAAACTGGCATTCCTTCTATTATTTTCTTTTATTTTTTTCTCAGGACATGGATACTTTTATCTCAGATCCTCCTGAACTTCTTCCAGTTCCTGGTATGGTAGAGTCGAAGTCAGTTGGCACATTCTCACCAGTGCCAAAGCAAGATGGTCAGAAAGGACTCTTTGTCGATAGGGGTGTTGGCTCTCCTAGACTTGTTAAATCAGCTAGCGGAGGCACATTCACATTTGATCTCAAATTGGACAGTGAAACAAAGGTTTATTCAAGCATAAATAATCCTTGTGTTTATTGGAGAAAATCACTGTTGGCATTCTGCAGTTGTAATTAATTTCTTCAATATTAGTTGATCTATTGGTTTTCTAGTTAGTGTGCTCATTGCAAATACCAATCACATACTTTTCTGCTGCAAAATATTGTCATGTTTTCAACAAATTTATTTGTACTTCAAGATGTGAGTTTTGGTAATGGTAAATAAAATTGCTGAACTGGGTACCTAAATACATAAGCATGTTGCACTTCCATATGGACATGACCAAATTCAGATTTGGATTGTAATAAAGTACATTTAAATAGTAGAAATTCACATAGATGGCTTGTTTTATTGGATTTCTTTGGCTATGCCATTTTTTGAAAAAAAAAAAAAAATTGATAAGGACGTTGGCGTTTTGGTGTCACTCAATTGAGAGTTGGATTACTTTCTGATACATCTTCAAGTAGTAGAAAAATACATATTAGATAGGTTATTAGTTTTTTTATGGATTTCTAGAAGTATGACATCTGACAGTGCTTACTATTACATTCTCATATCAGTTTTTGTCTCTAGTTGAGAAGCTCTGATTATTATCCATATACTGATTCTTCTTCTTATTTTTCATTGGTTAACTAGAAGGGAATGCCAGCAGCTGCTGGAGCAGTTGCAGCTGCAGCTGTAGCTGATCAGATGCTTGGATCAGAGGAGGATAGTCGGTTGGCGATTGTCCTGGTAACAGAATGATACTTTTCTTTGGATTTTATCTGCTTCTTTGCTCTACATTATTGTCTTGTGATATTGTAGGTTGGTTTGCCAGCCCGAGGAAAGACCTTCACAGCAGCCAAGCTTACTAGGTATTTAAGATGGTTAGGCCATGAAACAAAACATTTCAATGTTGGGAAGGTAAGGATTTGATTTTCTTGGTTTTGCCTTCATGACATGAGTCAAATTGGTTAAACTGAAGTTTTGTTACCTGATTTCATCCAGTAAAACACTAACCTGCTTTTCTTTTGCATGTACATTGACTAACAGTATCGCCGCCTTAAGCTTGGGACAAATCAGGTATATTAGTGAGTTGTTGTTTTCTCTTTTATGGTCAGTGTTGATTGAGCCATTTATGATATAGACTAAAAGCACATGTAGGGTTTTATTTTACATAAATTGAAATAGAATTTATAAACATCTTATTTTGATGTTTAAATCCATTATCTTTCTCACATACATAGATTGCAATGTTCTTCCATATTTCTGCATTCTTCAAATACTCAGTTTTCCTCTTATTTTCAATGCTTAGTAAATCAAATTTCATTACGCAGTCGGCTGATTTTTTTCGTGGGGACAATCCAGAAGGTATGGAAGCACGCAATGAGGTTAGGAAGAAGCATTACATTACAGTTGCTGTTTGTTTGCTTTTGACTATGAGTCACACAAGTGCTAAATCTATGTCAGTTTGTCTCATTCGGTTTTTCTTTCATGGGTTCCAACTACATTTGGGAATGCCTATCAATAAATATCTTATGTCTATACGTAATTTTCAGTTGTATTTCTAGTTTTCTACTTCTATTATATGGTTTTCCTTCTAAAACAGATTTTAAAAAGTGTTTTGCTCAGCATTTTTCTGGACAAAAATTATTTGGAGCACACTTATTATACTCATCTTCAATATTTAGGTTGCAGCTTTGGCTATGGATGATATGATAGCGTGGATGCAGGAAGGAGGTCAGGTAAAATTCTAATCATTGTTGTGATAAAAGAGGCAATGCCATAATTCATTCTCTTTATGGTGCTTCATAGGTTGGTATTTTTGATGCCACAAATAGCAGCAGAAAACGTAGGAATATGCTCATGAAAATGGCTGCAGGAAAATGCAAGGTACTTACAAGAATCAGATTCAGTTGCATATTTGGCATTTTTTCTTAAATACGCTACTTCTTTTAAAATGAAGAATCAATTTAGTTGGTTAATATCCCAACTTAAGTTATTTCTGTTTCACTGGATTTCAGAAAGTAACTGTTATGAGAGTGCATTTGTAACTAATCATGATGGAATAGAACTTGAAACTTCTTGGTCCCTCATTTGATTTATCACGTGCACTATTAAAATTGGAAAGTGTAAATTTTGTTCCTAACTTCCCTTACTATTTCACATTGTCTTTTTAATTGCCTCGAACTGTCCATTCTTTTTGTTCCTTTTTTCCTGGATGCTTATCTGACTTTGTAGATCATATTTCTGGAAACAATATGCAATGATGAGCGCATAATCGAAAGCAATATACGGTTGAAAATTCAACAAAGTCCTGATTATGCAGAAGAGTAAGTAGTATATTTTGTAACTTTACGTAACCTTATGTTAATAAGCCATGATGAGAATCACAATGATTATTCTACAGAATAGACTTCGAAGCTGGAATGAGAGATTTTAAAGAGCGCTTAGACAATTATGAAAAGGTTTTAAACAGAACTCACTTGTTCTGCATGCATACATTATCATGTGCATATTCAGTTACTCATGAAAACTATATGTTCCTTTCTAGGTATATGAGCCGGTGGAAGAGGGTTCTTATATCAAAATGATTGACATGGCCAATGGACAAGGAGGGCAGATACAAGTAAGTTCATTTCTTCTTTATCTTAAATAGTTGGATGCAGAATTATTTCCCTCACCTGAGCTTCATTCCTTTAAGGGACTGTTTTACCAGAAGACACAGCACATCAATGTCTGATAGGCTTTGACGCATATGCATGCCCTCTTATCTATGCTTGGAAAGTTGCAATTGAGCAGATCTTTGAGCAGCAAGGTGCCATGGCAATTGGCACTTTCCATTTCATGGTCATACATTTACATAAAGGCTTCAAGACTAATGTTGGTTCACGAATGAGTTGCTCATACCATAAAGATAAACTGAAGTGCCCTCCGCCAATTAAGTAGCATATGAGGATGTTATGGCTTTTCTGAAGTATCACATTCCATTCGTTACTACTTTCACTGAGAGCACAAAAACACAAAGTAATATATGCTCCTTCCAAGGGTTATCACCTTCAGCCACTATATTCATAATTGGCTGACCCAAATCAAGATCTACAAACAACTATTGAGATTTACCAAGAAAGTCAAAATCTAAGACAATCTGCTTAGAGATGAGAATTTACTCATTATCTTATCTGGCCTAACCACTAGACATTAATAATAACACATCCATCTGAGCTTATGAACCTGCTTATTTGCTTATTGGTCTAGAATCCATGTGCATCTATGCTAGGGATTTGCACAATCGTGGCAGTTCTTCTCCATTAAGTTTGGTGTCAGAAGAATTAATATATCAAAATATTTAAAAATTAGGAGAGAGCTTCAAGCAGTAAAGGGGAAGCAGGCTGAGAGGAATGTTGTTTGTAGGGTGAGTAGAATCGAAGGTTGGTTGAAGGTTTATACTACTTGGTGTGAGCGATACACACCTCATGAAAGAGTTTTGCATTCTAGCCACATGAACATCAGAAACTGGGTAGTTTGTGTCATGGTTCCTCATCAACTGGTGAATATTGGTCATATTAACCCTACATGATAGGCATTTGAAACGCTTACCTCAAGGCACTTGAACTCGATTGTTGCTGTCTTAATGCCTCAGTTACATTTAACAAGTTCCAGAATCTGCTTCTTGCTATCTGACAAATTATTACTTTAGGCCTTTCTAATGACATTGATATTTGGTGAATAACCCCCACTTGTTAGCATTTTGTCATGTTTATGCATGCTGAATGTGCTTCCTCAGTATTAATTATCAATGTTTTCTTTTTGCACCTTCTAAAGGTTTGTTTAAGTTTTTGATGATTTCTTCCCTCCTTACCCATGACTTCACTGTTCTATTCAGGTTAACAATATCAGCGGTTATCTACCTGGAAGAATAGTCTTCTTCTTGGTAAACATTTTAAAGATAATCTTCTAGAACTTTTAAATTTTCTGCTCCCTCATGTGATATTCTAGTCTGCAGTTTTACTAAAATGTATCCATAGAAAGAACTAAGTTTTCTACTCTTTCATCCTACATGAAGCCCTTTAATATGTTTGCAATGATTACATTTTCTAACTTTGAGTTGATCAAATTGCTTATTAATGGCTATCTAACTTAAAATTAGTAGACAAACATTGATTTCTGTGATTTTGGAAAATGTTCATCACTGAATTGTTTATTGTACTGGTTATGAGATTGGAGACATTCTTCTCTCATCGATTAGAGGAATCGATGATTTTGAGAGATATTGGCAATTTATCTGATAAATGGAGGATCATATATGCTATATTAGAAAGAAACTATTGTTTCTCATAACAATTGGTAAAAACATTTGGTATTCATGCTATTGGGATTTACATTGCAGGTAAACACTCATCTAACACCCCGTCCTATTCTGCTCACTCGGCATGGTGAAAGTCGAAATAATGTTAGAGGAAGAATCGGAGGTGATGCAGTTTTGAGGTTAGATATCTTCATCTTTGCAAGATACATTGTAATTATTTCGTCTTAAGTTGACAGTCTTAAAGTGTCTTTCATTTTATGAACCCATACATCTTAGGTAATTGTCTTCTTTAAAGTGTCTGTCTTAAGTTGCTTAATCTCGAAATGTCCTTTTCTAGTGAAAGATGGAGTTGTTTGTATTACATTATTTATGTACAAGGAAATAACAATAGTTTAATTCACATAATTATATCATAATTATCCCACTAGGCGAGGTCGGCTATATGGATCATTTTACGCCATTGAGCTCTATTTCCTACTAGATTATCATCTATACTTAAATAAATTTTATCTTGTTTTATTGTTACCAACCAAGTCTTTTTTGGTCTTCCTCTGCCTCGTTTGATATACATGTTTGTCATAGTTTCACATCGCCTAACTGGAGCATTTATTGGTTGTCTAAGCATATGCCCGTACCATCTTAAAGGTATCTCTCGGAGTTTTTCCTCAATAGATGCAACTCCGATTTTCTCTCTAATCCCCTCATTTTTTATTCTATCCATCCTCATCTCTACAACTTTGATCTTATGCTCATGTGCTCGAGTCATAGCCTAACATCCAGCTCCATATAACATAGCAGGTCTAACTGCGATTTTGTATAACTTTTCTTTAAGCCTTCATAGGAGCCATTGCATTAAAAATTTATCCTACTTTTTGCAATGCATAAGGTCATTTTGTAGTTTTCCAAATGTCCAACTATCAAGACTTGCCCAACCATGCATCTAGTCTTTTCTCAATTCACTAGGGAAAGTTTGTAAAATGAGCTGTAGTGTCAGCCTGCACGATTCAGGATAATTGCTTCACATTCTTTCTATACTTGATCTCTTAGAAATTAACTCCAATTATCCATGTGCATAAGAGTTTGACATCTTTCAATTTGGGGGCAGTGAAGCTGGGGAACTTTATGCGAAGAAACTTGCAAACTTTGTCGAGAAGAGACTGAAATCTGAGAAGACAGCCTCTGTAAGAACTCATTTCTTTGGCATTATTAATAAACATTCATGTTTGTTCTAGCACTCGTCTAATATTTCAAGTCCTGTAAAACACCTCAGGTTGTTTTCTAGTTAACTTCTGTATTAAGAGTAATAGAATTTACCACAATTATATATATTGGTAAAGTTGATTTAGGTGAAAAAAATTCTGCTTACGTAGGCCTATTTACTAAAATTATTCAACGTTGTAACACAGTTAGGACTAAAATTGTTATAATTTTTAAAGCTGTTTAAGTTATTTATTTATTTTACAGTTTATTATATTTCTAGAAAAACAGTTGGGGGATTTTAAAAAGTTGTTTAGATTTTTTTTAATTAAAGTCAATTAAGATTTTTATTGGAATAAATTGAGTCATTATTTTACAAAGAATAAATCTACTCTATAAAGAAGGGCTAGGATCCCATGTACAGAGAACATTTCAGTTAATAAAAAAAATCCTTTTTGATTCTCTGTGTCACAAAGATATTTTTTGTTTGTTTGTATGAGATACTTATTACCGTTTGCTTATCAGTTTTGTCATGATGTTTTCTAAGTGATCGGAGAGTTCAATTTTAGTTTGTGTCAATTGATATTAAAGCTGAAACTTGGTAGTTCGGGTTTTATACTGGTTACCCCTCATCCACAACTTATCCCGTGATTGCCTTCTTTCAATAGCTGAAAGGTACTTCCATCAGTAGAAAATTATAAAATAAAAATAAAGAGAATTATGAAGATTGAAAAAAAAAGAAGAAAAAAAAGTGGAAAAAAAAAGTATTAAAAGGAAAAGGTAAAAAAAGTGGAAAAAGAGATGAAGCTTAAAAAATATATACTATCATACTTCATCTACTAGCTGCACACCTCCTACCGCAATCATCATCGGCAACCTTAGTACCCTCCAATTGATGCCTCTTTTAGAAAACTACCATACCATCTCTTCCAGATCTAGTACAACGTATATTATAATTGCAAGTGCAAGCATCTTCATCCATTATTCAAGCTTGAAACTCGTAGCAACTTTAACATTGTGAAAACTCGCATCATATATGCTCGTGGATGGACGAGTTCGCCTTGAGGCCTTTCATGAGGTTACGCTAATTGATGAAGGTGAACAAGGTGGTGGAAGTGATGAAGGTGAAGTTGGTATCTTGGTTGAAGCTTGGATTGGCAGTAGTGTTGGGTGGGTAGGTGTGGCAATTGTATGCACTGATTGATGAAACAATGATTGGGTAGTTGAAGATGAGCAAAAGGTCTATCTGCGTGTGGAGAGGCTACTAGCAGAAGGCAAATGAGTTAGAAGGGTAGAAGATGAAGGGAGGTTGGCTTAGTCTATCCCTAAAAGGAATACTTTTTGGAAAACTCTTCTGGAAAAATTGTTAGGGTGCGTTTGGTTTAAATTATCATGTATAACCTTGGTTATGGGGAATAAAACATAACCAAATATTATTTGGTTCAATTTAGGTAATGCAACAAAAACTTGTTTGTGTGAAGGTTTTAATGAATAAACTAGTTTAATATTTTACTATATTACCCTCAGTTACAAAACCAACTATATATAATAATATTATTATTATTATTATTATTATTATTTAAACTCTACGTTTTTTACTTTTTCTTTTTCATGTTTTTCTTTATTTTTATATATATTTTTTTGGTTTATTTTTATGTTTTTTATTTTTTTATTTTTAATTATTTTTTACTCTTTTAATTTTTTTATGTCTTTTTGTTTTTTTAAACTTTTTTATGTTTTTTTTTAAATTTTTTAATTTTTTCTTTTTAAGTTTTTAAATTTTTTTATTATTGTTTTAATTTTTTTTATTTTTTTCTATTTTAATTTTTTTATGTTTTTTTATTTTTGGCCCATTTTTTTATTATCATTTTTAAATTTTTAATGTTTTTCTAGTTTTTTATTTTTTTTATTTTTTTATGTTTTTTTATTTTTTAAATTATTTTATTATTTTTTATGGTTTTTTATTTTTTATAATTTTTTACGTTTTTATATTTTATATATTTTTTTATTTATTATTTTTCCCTTACATTTTTTCTTTTTTATCACATTTTTTTCTTATCCGAAGGTATTTTTGGTAAAAAAAATTCGTTAATCCCGGAATCAAGAAAAACCTCAGTTTTTCAAGGTTTTCCGATTCTTGATTGCATGTCCCTTTTGCTAACGTGTTGGGCATGGAAGATTACTCGGGAATCATCGATTACCTAAACCAAACCTTGGATGGACAACCAAGGTTATCAAGAATAACCCCCAGCTAAACGCACCGTTACCCTATGTTTGGATAGGGTGAGCGAAGGTTCATTAACGGAAGGGGAAGGGAGGGGAATGGAGGGAAAGGGAAGGGAAGTAAACTATTTATATTCTACTTGTTTGGGAGGAAGGGAAGGTTCATTAACGTAACATGTATTATTACCGTGTTTGGGAGAAAAGTGAGGGTAATGAAGGTTAAATATATAAAGTTACAAAATTACCCTCACTTTTATTAAAGACTTGCGCATTAAAAAATCCAGTCATCTTGCATATATTTGTTGATTAAGACTTACACATTCAAATAATTGTAGCTCATTTGTTAAAGTCAGCATCGGCGTTGGCGTCGACGTTGAAGTCGGCGTCGACATCGAAGTCGACGTCGATATCTAAGTTGGTGTCGACGTCAACATTGGCGTCGAAGTCAGTGTCGGCGTCGGCGCCGAAGTTGGCGTCGGCGTCGAAGTTGGTGTCGGCGTCGGCATCAAAGTCGGTGTCGGCGTTGACGGAGTGTGAGCGTTGGGTGGTGCTAGTTGGGCGATGCCAGTGTTTTTCGTCGTGATGCAAAGATTACCTAAAACAATATTTTTTAGAATTAATATAATTAATAAAACAGGGATAAAATTGGAATATAATATTTTTTAATTCCCTTTACCCTTCCTTACACCACAAATCGGGGTGTAAGAAATTCTTTCGTTTCATGGGTAAGGAAGGTTAAAGTTTACCCTTCCTTACCTTTCCTTTCCGTAGCTCACTTCTTCTCAAACAGGGTCTCAAGTTTCTCTCCTCTTCTTTACCCTTCCCTCCCCTTCCCTCACTTCCTCCCAAACAGTGTGTAAGCAATGTTTTTCGGATACGAAAGTTGGTCGGTTACGGGTTTCACCTGGTAACAGATTTAGGTCTCTGAACAAGCTTCGATTCAAACCAAACAGCGACTTGTTCTGATATCCAAATCAAAAGTTATGACCTTTGGAAGTTTGCTCTATCGAACTCGCATCATTCTCCCAAGGTGAGGAAAATTCAAACCAAACAATGCCTTGTTCTGATATCTAAATCAAAAGTTATGACCTTTGGAAGTTTGCTCTATTGAACTCGCATTCTCCCAAGGTGGAGAAAATTCAAACCAAACAACGCCTTTTTCTGATACCTGAGTTATAAGTTATGTCATTTGAAAGTTTCTCTATAGAACTTGTATCATTCTCGCAGGGTGGAGAAAATTCACTCTCAAATTACTAGCCACGCCATCATTAGAAGATCACCATGGAAGGGAATCAAATGCTTCGTATTAAAAATATCGACAATGAGAATATGACTAGGCAGCTTTAAATGATACACATTGAGGTGTATCTTCTGAGTAATCTCGTTCGAACCAATCTTCTTGGCTGATAATTTATTGTAATCCCAACGGCAAAATGATCCTTAGTTAAAACTGCCCACAAAATCCCCGACACCAAACTCCAAATATTGGCACTTTTGGTATTGTTATTTGGAATTAGAGATAGATGTTCATGAATGACTTTATGGATTTGTAGCTTTACTGTGGACCGTTGCCTTGCTGGGCAATGACAACAAATCCCTCGATGCTAAACTAAATAAACCACCTAGAATCGGCTGAAACCAGTACTGAGATTCACTGCATGGTTGTGAGTAAATTCTGCCGAACACAGCTTCTGATCCCAATTCTGTCTCCTACTAAGAAATGCAATAAATTGCCAAGCGACCGATTCACAATCTTTTTCTGACTATCTATTTGAGGATGATAAACACTACTGAAATTTAACTGTATTAAGCATCTTCCATAAGTTGCGCTAAAAATGACTAAGGAAATTGTCCCGATCTGAAACAATGGGCGTCGGAAGGTTATGAAGACGGTAGACATCTCGAAAGAATAGTTGTGCCACATTAGTAGTCTTCTTGCAAGGGATAAAGTGAACCATCTTAGAAAATATATCAACAGCAACAAAGATGGAATCACTGCCTCACTGGGTACGTGGCAAATTGAGCACAAAATCTTGATATTCAAGGTCGAGAAGGGATTGGCAAAGGCATGTACAGTACTGCATTAGTGGCCGCCCCCTTAGATACTTGACAAATTTTGCACCGCTGCAAATACTTCTCGACTCCTGCTTAGTGAAGGACAAAAGTAGGAAGTCTGAACCAACTGCAACATTGTGTCTCGCTAACATGTCACTCAGTGTGCAACTCCTTGATGATTTGCAAGTGGAGACTACAATCTAGAATGCACAATTGATTACCTTTAAACAAAAACCCATCATGTAGTAAACAAATGTGTTTTCTTCCCCGCCTATATAGCATCATAGAAAAGTAAGGATAGTAGCAAGAAAATCACAAAAAGAGTCAAAACTTGGCACCTTAACCTACATAATAACCAGTAAGCTGCTCCTGCGACTCAAAACATCTGCCACCCGGTTAGCAACCCCTGCTTTATGTCTAACCACATAGGTGAACTGCTCCAAATAAGCAACCCACCTTGCATGACGGGGTGATACTTTGTTTTGCTAGTATAGGTGTCTCAATGGATCATAATTCATTGTACAAAATAAAGTCCTTGTGAAATTGATTTTGATACCATTGTGTTACTGGTTGCATGACAACACAAAACTCAACGTCATAAGTACTGTAGTTCAATTTGGCTCAAGATAACTGCGCCAATACCAACTTTAGAGGCATCTGTGTACTCGAATGGTCAAGAAACATCCGGGAGCACTAATATTGGTGTCATTGTGAGTTATTCTTTAATCAATCGGAACTCCTTAGTCCACTCAAACTAGCCGCCCTTCATGCAATTTGTTATAAAAGCCATGATAGTGCTGAAAGAAACAATGGCCAAACTGTGAAAACTCCTGGCATTTGTTAAGCTCATCGGTGTAGGCCAGTCTTTTATTTCTTGTACCTTAGATTTGTTGACTTCTAAACCTACTCTTGAGATCACATAATCCAAAAATAACACCTTAGGAGCCATAAACACACACTTCTTCATTGCAATATAAAATTTCTCCATACGCAACACACTAAAAACCTCCCTCACATGCTGAAGATGTTGTTCAACATACTATATATCATAATGTCATCAGAGTACACAACAACCTACCAATAAACAACCCCAACAAGCGATTCATCACCCACATGAAAGTCCTTGGAGTATTAGACAACCAAAAAGCCATCACCAGTCATTCATACTATCCTTCCCTAGTCTTAAAAGTCATCTTCCATTTATCCCCATGTTTGATACGAATCTAATAGTACCCACTCTTCAAATCGAATTTAGTATACACGGTAGATCTACTAATCTGGTCAAGCAAATTATCTGATCAAGGAATGGGAAAATTGGTACCTAATAGTGATTTTATTGATGACCCTGCTATCCACACACATACACTAAAAGCCATTCTTCTTTGGTATTAAAAGGGTAGGTACAACACAAGGGCTCATACTCTCTCTGATATAATCCTTAACCAACAATTCTTTAACCTATCGTCTCAACTCCTTATGCTCACACAAGCTCTTCTTGTAATGTGCTATGTTCGGTAGTGTCGCTTCAGGCACCAAATCAATATGATATTGAAGATCACACACAGGAGGCAATTCGCTTGGTAGTTCTTCGGGAAAAAGCTAACTAAATTCGACAATGAGTGGAGCCATAGATTCTGGAGTGATTCTGGAGTGCTAGATTCCGACACTTCCTTTCCCATCAACATATACCCCTTTTCTCTTGAGACAATAAAGTCGAAATTTCACTTGTAGGTTTGGGTTGTTCCACCGACTATCTACAAGGTAGGAGCACAATTTTAATTCCCTTGAACACAAAACTATAAGTATTGGCTCATCCATCGTAATGCACACCTCTATCATACTGCCACGGTCGGCCTAGCAACAAATAACAAGCATCCATCCCTACTACATCATACCAAACATCCATATATTTCAGACGAATAGAAAATTGAATAAGAGCCCTCTTAGATACCGATACTACACCGCCCTAATTTATAGGGTTTAGGATGACTGCCAATCTGGATATTAACTTCAGCCGACAACATTTTCACAACTTCCTACATCGATCACATATACCACCCTAATTTATAGGGTTTAGGATGACTCTCAATCTGGATATTAACTTCAGCCACAATATTTTCACAACTTCCTACATCGACCACATAGCAATATACCTTGCCTAAGATGGTACAAGTTGATTGAAAAATATTACTCCATAGCTAATCATCGTCCGCTACCACCTTCTGCGTCAAACAGGAGTGTCGAACCACCAATGTCATCGTGACATCTCCTTCTATTGGTATTTCGTTCACGGCCTCCTCGTCACACACTAGGTCTCCCGTGATCTCTATTTCTTCCTTTTCACAATCTTCGTTGTCAATAAAAGTGCTTTCTTTCCTGGAGCCTTTTTACTCTTTGACTGCTTGTGTCCGAACTCATCACAACTAAAAACACTTTAGGCCACTAATTTTGCCACTTCCTCTATTAAATTGCCTAATACCTTTATTGACACCCACATCGTTGCTACTACTAATTGTCACTATCCTCGGACGCCCGCTAGGAGTGTTCATAGGGGAAATTCTACTACTTCAATATGTTGGTGCAGGAAGCATCAGACGGTTGAACCTATGTTTTGATAATGATAAAGGGTTCAAAGTTAAGGTTACTTGTTGTCTAATAAGTTTGAATGAGCTTGCAGGAAAGTCCTAAGTGTTTTTAGGCAAACGTCTTAGCTACGGTTAGGTAGGAGGAAAACCCTGGGGGTGGTAACTCTAGGTCCTAGGGGGTGGTAACCTTAAGCGGAAAGTTTTGGCGGATCGAGCTCTTTTGGCAAAACCTTAGAGTCGGGGACTCTAGGTGAAAACCCTGGTGGTCGCGGACTAGGAGAAAGACTGAACAGGTCGTGGAGCAGGCGTTCAGCAGAAAGTCTTGAAGCCTTGGGCGCTGAGCAAAAGTCCAGTCGGTCTGGAGGATCGGTCTGACAACATGTAACTTCTTCTGAGAGGAGTAGGTGAGGACGCATTCCTCGTTGATGGAACAGTAGGCGTTGGTTCGACCTAGAGTTTCTGGAGGAAATCCGAAGTCAGAACCGGACAGTCAAGTTATTTATTTACATATTAATTGTTATTTGTCTAACTTTGTTTTGTAGGAAACTAACAAGTTTTGCAGGGTCGGACTTAGCCTTGATCGGTCGACTGAACGACCGGATCAGTTAACCGAACCCCAGTACAGCAGGATCAGATTTCCAGAGATCATACCAGGTTCGACCTCGGGATTGGTCGACCGAACCGAGGATAGACTGAGACTCAGTCGAGCCGGGTTGATCGGATCAGATAAGGCAAAAATCATCAGCTGATCGGTCGACCGAACGAAGGTGCTATCCGGAGAGACTGCATCTAGACGGAAGGCCGGGAGGATTCAATAGGTTCGGTCGACTGAACATGGGGAT
>JBBMJZ010413113.1:1863709-1882397 GCA_037833815.1 Zingiber zerumbet
CGGTTTAGTGGCTATCACATGAGATGTTGCTATCATGAGGTCTGGAGTTCAAATCTCGGCAAAGCCGAGATAAAATGTCTCCCTTATGTGCTAGTCACTATTTCAAAGGCTAGTAGCTCAGCTAGTAGCCGTCCGTGATTTACCTCCTCCGTGTTGACCCTGAGACGGGTTGGCGGGGGCGCTGGGGGCGAGCGTATTCGCCTTTTGCCACCATGTATTTACTATATTTTTCTTTATTGTCCCCTCGGGACGGTCTAGTGGCTAGCGTATGAGGTGTTGCCATCATGAGGTCTGGGGTTCAAATCTCGGTTAGCCGAGATAAAATATCTCCCTTATGTGCTAGTCACTATTTCAAAAGCTAGTAGCCCGACTAATAGCCGTCCATAATTTACCTCCTTTATATTAGCCCTGAAATGAGTTAGCAAAGATGCTGAGAGCAAGTATATTCACTTTTCACCACTAAGTGAGAATTCATTTGGAGAAACATTGGACTAATCTCATCAAATGCAATATGGTGAAGGATGAAACTTAAGCCATAAGGGTAGAAATAATCAATAACATTTGTTGGAATCATGAACAGTAAAGCACATGTAAGCATGTGAATTCGTAGGAATCATGAACAATAAAGCACATGTAAGAATGGGAATGTCTGGGAATCATGAACACTAAAGCACATGGTAAGAATGCGATCCTTTTATCTCCGGGATATCCTTGTTAAATTCTTCAATAGATAACCATCAAGGAAATTAATATTCAAATCTCAACTGCCATATGTTATAGGAGATTTTTTTTTCCAGTGAAAGTAGATCTAAAAATATTAACTATCTAAATAAACTTTCATAAGAATTTCCTGATTTATTTTGATGGTTAATAAAAAATTTTTATAAAACCGAATTAATTAGCTTTAAAATTAATCGATTCGAAAAACTAGATACCTCAATTATTAAAAAAAATAAAATAAAATTCCATACTTTCCAAAATTGTGTTGAACTGCAAAACATGGCAACGGCTAAAATTTGCCCAATCAAAAATTTGAACGGTATACGACTAATAAATAATTTGTATTTATCAACTTTGGATTATAAATCTAAGTGCAGATATGAAGTGAGTAGAGTACCAGTCAAAGAATTGACATATAGAAGCCAAAAATGCTGCTTGTATTTATTGTAAGTCATTTGTGGTTCAAGAAAGCAAAATAAAACAGCTAAAATCTATGGTTGCCTTCAAAAGTAGCTAGTAACCACAAACTTGAACTTGGATGAGTGACAACACATGCTGCGCAGATTCAGCATAAAAACCTTCTGCAGGAAATTATGAACTCAGCACCAATCTGAAAGATATAACAATTTCTGTATAATGTGCACCACATAATCTTCATGAACTTGATGGATACGAGTGAGCCATCTTTAATAAAAGGCTTAAAGATTGCAATAAAACAAACACACAAACTTGAGTTTTGTGCTGATAACAGTACTGTCAAGCAACGGGACCAAATTCAAACATCTAGTATGATGAAACTTATAGAGTAACACAACACATGTAAATGAACATAATAACACAGTAAAAATACAAGTAAAGAAAGAGTAGATTTGCAAATCTCACTTCCATCTTCTGAATCTTGACATATTCAACTCAAAAAAAAAAAAAAAAAAAAAAATGGAACTGCCACATTAGCGGCCCCTTTAGAGCCGGTCCACGGATATGGAGGGAGGTAAATTCAGATACACATGTGGAAGGTGCATAACAAGGACTACCATAGGTAGTGACATCCTAGGGATCAACCCCTATCCAATCCAGACACACTACCCTGCGCCCACCATCTATGCTACACCTAGGGACTGACATATTCGACTCAAGTATTCAGCTTTAGTTGTGAACAACGGAGAAACTGACACAGAATCTAGGTCTTGACACATAAATAAACGGATCCATGCAACTTCAATACCAAGGTCCTATTCTTTATGAAATATTAGATTGCTCGTGGGTTAATGTTACTCATGTTATGTGAGCACAACTTGAGATTTGAGTGAACAAAATCATAGGATCTTAAAAATTAGATTGTTCTTCAATTATAGGAGGCATTTGAAAAAGAAGTGCTATGAATCATCATGGGTGAATTATAATGACTGGAGATTTTTCCCATTAATTGAAAACAGGTTTCTTTATCATCTCTTGTTTTGTAATCAAATCCAAAGAGAATATCCCTACAAACTGTACCCATTTCATGTTCCAGTCAACATGGGTCCTTTTTTGCTCCTGAGCCTAGGGCTTCTAAAAGTGAACGAGGAGGTGAAGTGGTGATTCTAACGTTTTGGCTTTTCAAGTTAAATCGACACAAAATATGGTTCAAAAGGATTTGTTTTTTCATTGATCCAACCAGAGTAGTTGGCTTCTGATTTTTGAGTAAGCACTCGGTCCAGTCAGATTTTTTAGAATATTGCCTAACAGGCATCATAAGAACATCATCCTATCATTTGTCCGATGGAAATGTTATTTGTCCCGGTTTAATCATTTATCTCCTAAAATTTAATCTCATTGCATATTACACCTATAATATTCTTCTCATAGAATCTTTCCCACTCATCAAATCAGACCATTTTGGCCTCTGGTTTCCAAGTTAACCAGTTGAACTAGCTGATCTGGTCTAGCTTGTAAAAACAGTAACTAGGGCAGGCAACATACAGACATCATCCTATCATTTGTGCAACTAAAAGATTTATTTTCCTTATCTCAACATACATTGTGAAATCTAAATTCCATTGCTTCGTGCCAAATGTAATATGCCTCCTGTTTCACTCAAACTATGGTCAAATTATAGAGGTAAGCCCATGCTTAGTGCCTCAAAATCAGGGGCAAAGCACAAATCTAAAGCAGTGAAACCACAATAGAAGTCACAATTCTTTATCTTCAAATACGACAAGCTTAAACATTTGTCAGGGACTTCAGAAGATCAGAAAACTAAGTGAATACAGCCATTTGTCAAATCTGGAGAGAATCATTAGGAAGTATGAACAAAGTGCTTCATGGAACCACATGGCACATTCTTTAGCAACTATTTACTAAAGAGGACAAAAATATGTCATAAGTTTCAAATTTGTTCTTCTCTTTTACTTCAGAACTATATGAGCTCAATTATGAATACACTGTGTCTTTTATGAGCAGCATGAATACTACCTTGCTACTCAAAAAAAATAATGTCAGAAATTAATGATTGAATATGACAAAGTTCAAAGGTAAAACAATTTAAAAGGCATGTTCAATGTTGTAAAATCAAACAATTTTCTTCATGGTAAACCATGTGCATAGTAGACCGTGCTCTTTCTCAGAATTGAAGTTTCTGTTATGCCAATATAACAACAATTTGTAGTTTTCCTTGTTTGATATGTAAACTATGAATCATGCTTTGCATTGCACACTAGTCATTCCAAAGATGGAACCTAAACAAATTCTAACTATCACATAAAAACCCCTAATGAAGAAAAGTTATTCCATCCAAGTCAACTACATACTTAGATGTTTCAAGGACGAAATTTATTTAGCTATCTACCAGAACAGAACAAAACAAAGCACAATGATATCCAATTAGCTGCAGAACTCAGCAGGATTTCTTGATTAAAGCCTATATATAAGAACCAAATTATCTTTGGACCTAAAATATTGTTGTAAGAAACTGTCATGAAAGCTTGATTGATTCTTCAGCATCCATAGGAAACACAGTCCATATTAAAAGGAACAAATTCACTCGTGTAAGATGAACGCAAAACCTTTGAAGAAGTATCATGGCTTCTCAAATGTGTAGTTTGCAAGTTCCTCCCCACCTGTTCTTGGAGTGTCATCAGGAATTATGTTATTGTTGGTAGTAGTGGAATAGGGAGCAAAAACTGTCACTGGACTGCCACGAGCATGCCGATTTCTTGCAATTGTAGTGCTTCTAGTGATCTTTGGCCTAGCCTTACGCCCCTGAGGCAACGCACGCACAACAGTGAAGAGGTTCGTCAGTACATGAGACCATTACAGACACAGATATATCAGTCCAGCCAAGAATAGTAGCACGGGGGTTAGGAATTTGTATACCTATGGCGAAAAATTATACTTTAAAGAAGATTTTTTTTTAAAAGGGCAAGATTAAAACTCACCTTGCCCATGCACTTCTCTAGGTGAGGGGCAAACCTTCCGGCCGTGACGGGGCGACCACAGTTCATGCAATCGAAGGTCTCGCTGGGGATGGCAGGATGAGTCTGGCCGAAGATGTCAGCCACATTTTTGCTATTGTACTCACTACTGCTGCCAAGATTCTCCATCCGGGCTTGCGCGGAGAGCCGCAGTTCCTCCTCTTCCTCTTCCAGGTTGCGGTCGAGGCCCAGCCTCGCTATCCGATGGCATTCCGATGCCATATCCACGATGATGGATTCGAAGAGATCATCGAAGCATCTCGAGGCACGCTGCAGAACCAAAATCACCAGAAAAAAAAAATGAGATTTTTAACAGAGGAATCGAACTATTCTAACCCCAGATTAACCACACAGATCTTATGGATGTTCCAAGATTTTTATCAAAACCTGCTCAATGGTGACCGGAGATTGAGGAGGCGAGCTGCCATCATTAAGGACAGACATTCTTGGAATCAAGATGCTACTTCTATACTGAAAACAAAAATAAAACAAAGACGATGAAGCGAGCTCAAATTTACAAGGCGCGGAGGGGTTCATACCTCGCAAGTGATTCGATCATGAGAAATGACTAAAATCTGAGCAAATCAGAAAGAAGTGGTAGCGATCATTCGGGATTGACCGACGACGCGATCAAAGGCGGCATCTGTCGCGCAACGGCATAAGAAATCAAGAACGAGGTCGGAATCTAACGAGGGGAAGCGTACAAAAAACACTTTCTCCTTCAGGGATGATAAAAGAAATAAAACTACTCGCTGCAGAAAACAGTTTTGGTTCGTATACTTTTCAAAACACACTCAAAGTTCGAGTATTTCTCAAAATACCCTCCAAAGTCTATAATATATATTAATTTTTTACCAAGTTTAATAAGTCGGTCGTTTAGTGTAACCCACCACTGGCAGCCGCATAGAAGCAGCGTACTAACCGCGACAGAAGGTCGGTGGCCCGGCTACGTAACCTACGTTCCCCGAAGCATGACACCGAACCAAGACAAAAGCAGCGTGCGACTGCGTGTACATACCTCCAGTCCGTCGCCACCGCCTGACCATAACTCTATTTATACTCCATCAATCCCATCCCATCCCATCGTAGGCGGCAGCGAGATCACTAGCCATGGAGGAAGACAGCATCGATTCCAGCGAGAGCTTCATCTCCCTCTCCCTCTCATCCAAAGGAGAGCAGCAGGAGCTGAAGCAAGAAGACAGCCATGAAGAAGAGAAAGCAGCTGCGGGGCAGAACGACGGCCGTCCCAAAGAAGAAGGCGAAGATGCAGGAGAGGAGACATCTGGTGGGGGGATCGCGAGCAAACTGATTTCAAACTTAAGCATCGCAGTTCCAGATCTATCTGCTGGGGACGAGCCTGAGAAAGAACAGAGCGAGGAAGAGAAGGATTCTGCCAGTGCCGGGCTTTTCACCCATCTCCTGCCCAAGTTGCCTGTTGCTTGGCCAGGTAACGCTACTTTGATCCATTTGTTCTTTCAGAAGAGATTTCATGGTTTTTTTCTCCAATTAAAGGTTTATGTTTCTGGGGTTTCATCTTTGATGTTTGATTATAAGCAGATGAACAATCTCCAACAGCAGATGAAGCTTTTCTTCTCATCTCCATCATAGAAGATTAGCATTAGAACGATGTGGATCTATGGAGGGCAAGCAGTTAAAAAATTTGTTTGGGATATGTGAAATGTAAAATTTTGGATGTGGAAAGTCGATGCAACTTTTTAGTTTTCTTTTTTTTATTCTGTATTTTAAACATAATTTTCTATATTAAAAACTTTATTTATTTATCCTTTCAATTTAATAATCCACTTTAATCAACTTTTGTTAATCAACTTTTGTTACAATTCAATTAGATTAAAGAAAATAAATTGACGAACGAAGCAGGGACGACTCAGATATTTAAGAAGCAAATAGTTCAGAAATGCCAACTATTTCAAGGCATTTGTTGGAAATGTAATGGACCAACAAAGCAAAGCACTGAAGGATGATAACGTCAAGAGCTTACTAATTATATAAATACATTCTTGAACAACAAATTGCCCGCCAGTATTTCGAGTGACACCCTGCCATTTAGTTTCGAAGTGGGCAAATTCTAAATTGGAAGAAATATTAACACTTACGATTAGCTCCGCTGCCAAAACGAAATTAGCAATTTCCATCTTTTCCCCCTAAACTTCAGCGATTTTAAACCATATAACCAAGCAAAACACTAAAAGCAAGAAAAAGATTATCGCATCAGCTGGATTACAGAGCATCGATAAATGGATAGAATGGAAACAAAGGAAGTAACTTACGTTGACTGGTTAGCCAGAAAACCCAAGATTCACACTCAATCATGTCCAACAATATATAGAATTCTCTCCTTCAGCTCCTGAATGATCTGCACAACATCACAGCGTCAGGAATTTTTCTTGAGATCATAAAAGAATACAAAACTTGATCAACTTTCCCAAACATACTGAGGAAGATAATTTTGCCCATCTCTGAGCCAATGTTGCATCTGCCTTAAGATGACAATTACTAGGAAGATTATAACATGCAGAAAAGGTAGAATTTTCAGTTGCCTCTGCAACCCAAAGATGATTTGATTGGTCTCTTGCTCGCTTGACCAGATTAAAAAAACCAACCTACAAGAAATGGTGCAAACGTTAAACTACAGTTTTAAGCAGTAGTTAGCATCTTAAATAAGGTCTAAACACATTTGTTTCACCTATCCAAACTACATTGTCAGTTCATAACAAATACAAGCTTCAATTTAGTTCATGATACATTCAAAATAACAATAGGGAAAAAAATTGATAACAATGAGCTACCTGTAAGTTTAACTAATTCTAACAGATCGGAGTACAGTTAATTGGACAGCAGACGTGGAAGTGGAATGAGTCAGATTGAATAACTGATTAACATAAAAATGTGATAACTTACTACCGTTCCTTCATGGTGGTGACTGAATAATGCAGACAAATCATTGCCTGTAAATAGAGAGTGGAAGCTGATAGCAAGTAGACAATCATGTTGCTCTTGATATTGTAATGTTGAGTTGCATGTGCATCCATCTGAAACAAAAACCCACTGTTTCTTCCGACGCCCAGATATGCAAACATCTCCGACATGTAGGATTACTGCTGCAATATCAAATTCACTAAAACAAGCAACAAAATCAACTCAGGTATGGACCTAAAAGTAAAGGTCAAATACATAATGAAATGTTATTGATCATTTTTGTTTTTTTTAATTGTGCTATTTTCATGTGGTTTAGAATGAATTGAGTGCCAAATAATTGAAGTACATTGTTTTGCACAATTTGAATGGAGAGTTATTGATGTGTAGTTCATTATTGTGCAAATGTTTTATTTTAACATTTGCCAGAAAAAAGCTTAATACAAATAAATTTTGAAAAAGACGATTGATCTACCTTGTTAGAGGTATGGCACCCAAATTTGACAACCTGATGGATTTGCGAGGTTTAAAGAAAGGTCTGCAGTAAAGTATACGAAGTTACAAATTTACAAGAATACTTTCCATAAGACCAAAGAATATAATGGCATTTGCTTACTCATATTTCTTGGCCTCTGTTAAAGGCAAACTCTTCCATCCTGTAGAAGATCCACCACCTTGTAGATAAAGAACGTTCATACAAAAGCTCATTGGCAGAAGTCCTGCAACATCATATATTCTTCCTTCTACAAGATCAACCTTCTGTTAGGCATCACCAGAAACAAGACAAGTTTGTATTAGTTCTCTAAGGCAAATCTCAGATAGTTTAATATTTAAAAGAGTGAAGATCTAGCAGGATCAATGTTTTAAAAAGCAACTTAGATGTGACCACATAGCATACAGCATCTGCAGTCCTTATATAGCTTGCTTCAATACACATGACCAAGCAGCCAATGAGTATTGAAGCCAGTTTCATTCCTGTGATTGTGAAACACTTCAACAAGCTAAATTTTTTATATGGTGACATGTTATATTCATAAATATTTGTCTAGCAAAAATTCTCATCATTACCTGATCCTCAGTTGGATTCCATATTGTTATCAGACCTTCCCTGAACTTTCCTTTTTTGCATGAGTGTTTACTAGTTAAACCTGCCACTTTCACTCTCATAAAGGGTGTGACATCTCTTGAACAAAGACCGGCATCCTTTAACGTTTTCTCAATCTTCTTTTCCATGTCTGATTGCCTAATCTCCTGAAAGCAAATCATCCTTCTTCATTACATTTTTCAGATTAAGCCAATTTGATATGAAACATGGCAAACACACATTTTGCTTTGTCTGATAAGCTGAGAAAGAAATTAGTTGCTGTGGAGTCATATCTGCCATCAGGACTTCAGGCTCAGCAGTTGTCTCAAGTATTTTGTAGAGTTTTGCCCCTTCATCATTGCTGTCTACATCAGCAACCACATCTATTCGCTCAGCTAAAATAGCCTCTGCAATGTTACATCTCCTGCAGCGGAAAGAAAGGATTAAAGTGGCAATAATTATAGAGTGAAAAACCTGTAACAAATATCCTAAGGTTAATACAGATACAAGAGAAATAAGTAAAGTGACCAAATCCAACTGACCAAAGTGAATAATGTTTTCAACAAACTACTAGGATCAATACCCTCTGCCTTAAAAAAAGCACTAGGTGAAACTTGTGGCAAGTTTAAAGATCAAAAACAATGCCCAAGCATGCACCTCCAAAAGAAATCCAATTTTGATGCTCTTCATTCTTTATTTAATTTTATTTCTTTTGTTCTACTCAAATGTAATTTATGAAATTATCTTTGTGCATGCATATATCTTATCTTTTGTTAAACGGAGCCATGTATAAGACTAGTATCTCACCCATGCATTGAAACAAATGATGATTGTTGATTTAGAATAATGTGCAGAAAGTTGTTGGAACTCCTTTATGTACCAAGTATAAAAGGATGTAATTTCCTGCTTCAAAATCCGGGAGTGTTTTGAGCAAAATTCTGTGTAACTTAGAGTAGCTTAAAGGCAGTAAAGATAAAATCCTGCTCTTTGCTGACTCATAAGGCAGTCTTTGGAACTAGAACTGAAGTGCAAAAGCACATTGTACATGAAGTATTAGTGTCCATTAGCTGGTGCCACTTTTTCCATACACAAATAGTGAACAAAGAAGTAAAGGAGCCATTCAACAAAATACTATTGAACCATTTAGAGCAACTTAAGTGCAGATAAAACCTACTCTTTGCTAATTCATAAGGCAGTCTTCAGAACTAGAACTGAAGTGCAAAAGCATATTACACATGAATTATTAGTGTCCATTAGCTGGTGCCACTTCTTCCCATACATAAATGGTAAACAAAGAACTGAAGGGGCCATTCCACAATATATTATCAACGTAGTCTTTCATCTTGTATCCTTTTTAGGTATGTCAAGCAAAGAAGAAAATAAATACTAACTGATTTCTGCTATAAGAAGCGTTAGCAAGATTCAATAGTACCGCTGATCATATTGCTGAAGCACCTTCCTTTCCAACCTTTCTGATCTTACAATATACCCACCATCAGAAAACCTGAGAAAAATTTAACAAACTTTATAACTCGGACAGTGCTTATAAGCATTTTCCAGTAGATAGTTAAAATTGGGTTCACCTCTCCTTATATAGAAGAGGGTAAACCCTTGTGATTCCGACCAATGTTCGAGGAACTCTACCACCACCAACTTTAATACAATTGAAAGACAAAGGAGCACCACGACAATTGCCTAAATATTTCATGAATAAGAAAGTAAATCACTGTGATAAGTGTAAGCAGAATATAATTAGCAAATCACTTCAAGATAAAAATTAACAAAGTTATCAAAATAATTGCTTACAAAATCCCAACTTCTCAGCCCAATCTGCCCTGTAGGTCCCATTTATGTTCATTAGCAGATGAACAGTCTTTGAAGCCTAGAAAAGACAAGTTGTTAAGAAGATACCAAATGTTATCTGGAAATGAATTTACTTGGCACAGCATCAAAAATTGACCTCAAGAGATGAAACAGGTCCAACCCAACCAAATAAACCAGCACCCCATATCTGCAATGCAATGTTTTGAAACAAAAATGATAATTAAATATCTGGAAACAAAGATGCATTACTGGGCTATTAATAGTTAAGGATTACTTCATACCCGAAGTTTTTGGCCAACAAACAACTTTCCAGTGAAAATTTGTTTTGACAGCTGGACATCTAGCAAAGCATACAAAGAATACCTGAAAAAAGAAACCTTAAGTTTTAAATGTCATGCATAACTTGATTTATCCATTTCTGAGGAATACAAGGTAGTTCACCATCCATCAGTAAGCTCTATTCTGGCATCATAAGTACTTCTCTCTAATGTTGAGCTAATGTTGTTACTTTGTTTAGTAACTTCAGACCCAGAATTTTTGTCATCGGTCTTTGATATTTCTGGGTGACCAGAACAGATTGCTGAAACACATAGAATCATCATAGATGAAGGTGATGCATCTCCATCTAAAATTCTTTTAATGGCTGATCTATGACCATGGTTGAATTCCCTTTCATACCTAACACAGACAGAATCAAATATACAAAGATTGCATATTATCAATAGAAGAAAGAGAGTAAATTACAAACCTGTATTTCAATTCCTCAAGTACATTGGAAACTGTAAAAAACTTGTTTTTAGTTTGATTATGATAGCATCTCTCATAACATGCAAGTTTCCAAACAATCCATCTGTAATGATTTGTAACCCACCTAATTTATATACAACAAGAGAGACAAGATTAATTTTAATAAAAGCATTTAACATGAAACTCTTAAAATAATAATTGCAATGGTAAACAAACTGTGGTGCATATAAGCAACAATATAGAATAGAATGGCAAAAACAGAAAAGACAATCGAGCATATGATTTACTCCTATAATAAAAACATATGAGAAGTAGAGTGTTTTTTATTAATGCCCAAACACTAAAGTTGGCAATGTTCGTAGTCTCCAATTCTATGATGTTACAGAAAATAACAACATGAGACTAAGCGCTTTTTCCCAGGCCATTTCTAAAATTCAACTTCAAAATGGAGCATGTTCTAAACATTTTCACATGCTTGATAGAGGTATCAAATGCCCACTCACAGTGTCAATACTGAAGTATCAATGTCTGATACATATATGAAAGGGGTAAATGAAGTGTTCAAATGTGAAGAAGGAACCCAAACAAGACAATTTGAAAGCCTAAATATCTACACATTGGCAATTCAAAACTAGGATCATTGACATCCAATGAACTATAACAAGTCAATCACACTTGCCACAAGGAGTGATCTGTATTCTTGAAATAATAGCCTAATGATATTTGTTTTCATTTAACATATTTTTTATTTACATATAGATTCCATTATTCTGGAAACAGCCTCTTGCAAAAAGCAAGGTAAGACTGCATACAATGGATCCTTCACCGGGACCCCACATGGCGGGAGCTTCGTGCACCGGGCTGCCCTTTTTTTTTATATAGATTCCATTATTAATTTATTGATCACGCTCAATCCGTCTAGCTACATTGCTCAACACAGGAGTTAAAAGGGAATATATGCACAAATGGCGCTTGGAAGTGGATGCAGTGATGAAGCACAATTTCACCTTTAGCCAAATAGTTGGATCAGTTGTGCCACTGGCATTTCTCTCTTGCTTCGTTGCTGGTGAGCCATCCCTCCTGGTTTCCTTTTTCAAATTCAATTCAGGAACTTCTGTTAAGATTGAACAGCAGGTATTCCCTCGTGCCGTTGAGACTGAATCACATATTGGATGGCTGCATTGGATAGGCTACCAAGGTAAAGAGTAGCTCCATTCGTGGTAGTCTATCTCATGCAGCCACAACCAAGGTAAAAACCCCTAGTTGTGGTTGTATTTCATTGTCATTGTGCCAAGTATGTTTGAGGCAGTAGGAGAAATTTCTTTTACAGTCATGTATATACAATGGGCAGACCAAATCCCCTAGTTTTGGGATCTCATTGTGGATGGTCATATTTTGGTTGTTCATTAGTATATCCCTAGTTTTAATTTAAATTTCACTTTTCAACCTTCTGTTAGTGCTGAGTAACCTCTCTATTGTATAGAAGGATTGACCTTAGTTGTATGCCAGAGCGATGCCATATGAACAATCAATAGCCCAATGACCTTAGTTGTATGCCAGAGCGATGCCATATGAACAATCAATAGCCCAATAAAATAGCAGTGCTATAAAATGTAAATGTTAACTACATAAGGAAGAAGTCATACAGACCATTCAAAAAGAATAATTCATTGGCATGTAGTCTACATTAGATGTCATTGTTAATGGAAACATTAATAAGCAACTGATTTTTGTTGAATGAAACAAACCCAAATGAATGGCAAAATACAAACTTTTCACTGAGCTAAAATAGGTCATTATCAGTTATATCCAAAGAATGAAGCTGAGTGGGTCGAATGAGATCATGTAAAGAAATTCATTTTTTAGAAAAATATCAAACAATCTTGGTCAGTTCTTTGTTGTTACACCAAACAATATTACTAATTAACTACAAATCTACAATGTCTATTGGGTAGCAGAAAAACAAAGCAATTCAGTTAGAATCATCACACAAAATTTCAAACATTTTTAAACATATACTTAAACAGGAGAACAAGATGTTTGTAGAATCCATGATGACAAGAAAGAAATACAAGCTCCAAGAAACAGTTAGGCGCACTCTTTTGTTGCATTAGATAATGATGCTCCAGATTGAAGCAACATATCCTGAAAAGCTTCTATGCCAATCCCATCATGACTGGATGCATCTTGAAACTTGTAGTTCAGTGCATTATCTGCATTCATGCTGCTGACTCCAGAAGATAGGGATCCCAACTAGGTTTAAGCATTATTCAAACACAAATAAGTTTTTTTCTGACAAAGGCGACATCAAAAACAAAAAATGAACAGGAAGGTCAGTGTTCGTACCAAATATTGATGACCTGGAGCACCACCAAAGAAGTCTTTAATATTCTTTCTTTTATGACATGGGTAATGAGTAGAAATCTGACTGTGGCAGCCACTTTGTGTTGGTAGTTTGGAGAAACCTACAAAATTTACTACCCTTAAATATCTTGATCCAAAAGTTAGCATAAGGACTATTGGTTCTTACATATTCCACTCATTTACCAGTAGCCAAAGAAGTGTTCTTCAAGGGAGTTGCAAACCTATATGATGAATAAGACATGTTAATTTATTTATGAGAAAGCATGACATAATATGTAAGATATGGCAAAAGCATAATATTTTTTTCTTGAAAAACATGGGGAAAGCATAGGATATAGAAAGAGGTAAATTCAGGAGCTGAACTGACCTGGAATTTCGTGGCCGTTTAAATGGAGAGGCGGAACTCATTTTTCCAGGTTGCAGCTTTCCGCTACTAAATCTATTGTTTGATATCTCAACCAAAGGTCCATGCAGAGGATTGTCATCCATCGCAATGGAGTTATTAGATAAATGGAAGTTATCTTTTTCAGGCTTTTTATTGATATAAGCTTTCTTGCCAGAATAATCATTTCCAAATGAAAATTTTCTGTCAATTCCCTTGTCTAGCACATGACCTTCAGATTTAACTTTCCAGGAGTGAGATGATGGTTGCTTTCTCTTGAAAATAGAAGATGGGGTTCTGGATGCAGGTTTGCTTATTGATTCTAAATCAGAAGAAGGATAATAGACGTTCTCCTTGTTACAGAAAGTTACATTATGATTATTGCTGTTACCCGAATTGGAGGGCAAACACTGATCGAGTCTGCTGTTCTCCAAAGTTCCAATATCTGAGTTCCCAAGAAGGTTCCTTGCACGATTTAGCGCATCATTGGAAATTGAAATATACCTTCCACCAGCTGTTTGGAACTTAGCTGGTGACTGAGTAAAATTAGAACAATCTATTTTATGTGCCAGGGTCTTTTGTAATTGGCCACTATTTAAATGACTTCCAGCTGAGCAATAACCTTTTAAAAAATTATCTGGACTTCTTTCAACTAATCTAACATTGGAAGGATCAATAATGAGTGTGCTAGTAGTGACACAACTAATGTTCCGAGAAGAAATTCCGTGTGAACTTTCCCCCTTGATGATCTTCATAGAATCCTGATTTTGTGCACTTCCAAAACCTTTTAAGGCAAAAAGCTTGTCATCTTCCTCCAAGCCCAATAAAGTAGTTGCTCTTGCGAGACCACTAGAAGATACATTTACAGTTCTACCCGAGCTTGTCTGGAACATGGAATTGAAGAAAGTCCTGTTACCTTGCTCGTGTAATTGTCCTGCAATTTGAAGATATTACAATGTCTCAAATAAACTACAAAGTAAATGCAAAAAAATTGTAGCAAAAGAAAATCTAAAACAACAAAATGCCATGAAAGCACTCAATGTGTATACTTAAAAAGAAAAGTTGGAGCATCATTTGCAATTAGCATCAGTACAAATTTCTAGCATGTATTCATGTATGATTGGTTGGAATTATGATGTGAGTGTATGTTATTGAATATTTTGTATGAACTACATGCATTTGCTCCAACTATTATGGATGATTTCAAATCAGTACTGATACTGATTTCTACTACAGAAAGGAGTACTGTGTTTCTCTAACAGGATGCAATAACATTGCTACTGATAACAATGTGAAACAAAGAAAACCATAAGCATCCTGTGGATTTCCATGTATAACACAATGCATATTAAAGCAGAATGTTCTTATTTTTATTTGTACAACTATGTATATAATTCAGTGCAAAAAAGAACATCTGTTATAGTGAGCAATTCTACAACAAAATTTAAAACTGAAGTATCTATAGTGCATAGCAAGTAAATGATGATAATAGTATATTATCAAATTGTTTACATAAAGAATAAACAGTTTTTGATTGAGATGAATCAAGGATAACAGTTTTCCATATCCAGTAAGGAAAACACGAGTATCAAGTTAATTCTACAAGATTGTAGGGTATTTAGTGATTATATAGAACCTGTGCACATCTTAAAGGCAAAAAGTACAGCATAAGACCAGAAGTTTAGGACAGAATAGGAAATCAATTAAATGGCTGTTAAGAGAACCGGATTAAACTAACATGAGAGATGTTTTTCCTTAAGACAATGAGCTTCAGCTTGCCTTCACGTTTTATTTCTCTAAAATTAAAATTCATTAATTAAATTTATTATTTGATATAACTTAATCAGGATAGTCCTAATGCAATATTCTATACAACCTTTAAGGAATTGATTTGTGCCCCCAGGACGTAGCACAGACGATAGGTGCATGGTATCTTCTGGCGTAATGGTTAAGGGTCGATTCTCAGAAACTGACGATCTGGGATTTATCCCGCCATGCGCCTATGGCCTGTGTACCTGCATGAACCTCCCTCCATATCCGTGGGGCCGACACTAGGGAGGCCGCTAAGGTAGCGGATCTACCTTTTTTTTAAGAAATTGATTTGCCCCCAAGGCGTAGCACAGACGGTGGGCGCATGACATCTCTAACGTAATGGCCAGTGGTCGATTCTCAGGAACTGACGACCTAGGGTTTAACCCACCATGCACCTATAGTCGTACCTGCATGAACCTCCCGCCATATCCGTAGGGCCGGCACTAAGGAGGCCGCTAAGGTAGTGGATCTACTTTTTTTTTTAAGGAATTGATTTTATACTACAGGGCACCAACATGCAAACATGATCAGGTGATTCAGTTCCATGCCATATGTTTAAACAAAATTGAACAAAGAACAAAGCAACTTTACCATCATTCACATCCTTTCCTTCAAGGATGGCTGCAGCTTTCTTAATTGAAGAATCTTTTATGGTGACCGACTTCCCAGACGCAGTACAAAGGATTGGTAAGGTACTATCTCTAATACAATTATTTGAATGTGCTTCATTACCTAAGAGAAACAAAACAGATTAACTGACTAAAATCAAATTTTTTTCCCGAGAAAGAGATTATCCAAATACAAGTAAAAATGACTTTTCCATCCGTGATAATGGATGTGAACAATCTTAATATTTATAGTAAATACTAAACCCAAATACAATAGCAAATAAAGGGTCTATAGTGTAGAAAGCATTGTCTTCTAGTTCTATCCCATCTTCTACTAGCAGAGGTGGCTAGCACTAAAGAGAATTTAGATTCGCACTACACCAAATCCAAGGCTCAAAGGAAGAAGGTGCCCCGATGCTCAAGCAAAGGCAATACTACATCCAAACATAGAGTTGTGCGAGGATCACAAAGGGAAAGACTGAATGTAGCTTGCACGAGATCAATAAGTGTCATATGAAATGTACTGATGGAGAAAACATTGAATCAATGGGAGGGTACAAGAGGGGACTGAAGCACAGGAGAGGGCATGATAGCTCATCATTGCCATCTCTTCAACCTCTCTTCAGTTCCTTTATCTGGTAGTTGGTACAGCATCAAAGCAAATGTGATGGAACAGGAATTTGGGAAAAGGAGAAGGCCCAAAGCACAATAGAATGTAACAGAGTCCATAGTGTAACAGAGTCCATAGTCAAAAGATGACCATGGCAAGTGAATTAATGAAGATTAGACATCATTGTGGCTCTTTACTGGGAAATTATTAGGGTATGATATCTCTAGATAATCTCTTCTAACTATGTTTATTAAGAAATTTGGACTTTTAGGATTGATCCTGTATCTAAGAGGGAGCACCTGAGGTAGGGTCAGCCTATTTTGACACATAACATTGTTTCCTATACATGTTTCATTGACTTAGTTGTCTACTTTCAAGTGACTCTTAACTCTATATGTTCGTCAACAACATACAAAAATGGAGAAAATCAACTTACCCTCCCTTATGTGATGTCCTTCGTTAGATTCTCTTAGACCAAGTGACTTCCCAGATCCAGTATAAAGCAATTGGAAGTCGTTGTCTTTATTGCCAACCTCTGAATGAACTTCATTGCCTAACAAGCACGTGATAGAGTAAACTGAATATATTTAGATTTTTTTCTGAAGAGACAAAAGAGAGAAATTGCTAAATTTTCAGGTTAGCTAAATATTTCAATAAGTTTTGAGTATATTACTTCACCTCTGTTATTACTGTCAGCTTCACCGAGAACAGACCTAGCTCTATTTATCGAACTGTCACTCACGAAAACCGATTTTCCTGACGCCGTACGAAAAATCGGCAGCCCACCTCCGTCTGCATGGTCATCCTCAGCACCTACTGGAATCTGCGTATGAGCTGAGATTTGGAAAGAAAAGTCAAACCGAAACGGATTCATAGACAACCAGAAAGAAAGCAGGAAACCGCGATCATGTTTTAGACTGGGGTAAGAGGGGTTACCTAGGATCAAGAGATCTGCCAACGAAGGAAGGCGAGTACCGCGGTCGCTGTCGCCGACGCCAGCTATGGTTTTGGGAGGCGGAGCTGGTGGGAAGGAAGATACCTCGGAGGCGGAGGCGACAGCCCAATGGAAGTGACCATCGGCGGTAGGGCGAATCTCCCAAGTCGGGAGCTCGGTCGGCAGCGGCATTAGGCGTTAGGGCTTCTTCCGTCGAAGGATGATAAATTTGGAGATTCAGGAGGCGGGAAACGGTGGAATAAGCGCCAATTATTTCGATCTACCAAACACATATTTAATTCCCTTTCTTCTTCTGTTTTTTTTTTAACCAAAAATATATATTTTTATTAAAAATAATTTTTAAAGTATCTCTAACTATTTATCAGTTTTTTTATAAAAATGAGGCTCAACACGTTTTATTTCAATATTTTATTGTTAAAATATTCTTTTTCCCTTTAACCAAGTAAAATAAGTATTTTAACCTGACGGCATTCTTATGGTACCATAGAGTAAAAATATTATTTTTATATTTTTAATATTAACAAAACATTATAGATAATTTTAAATCTATTAAATATTAAAAATGCTTTTAAAAAAATTCATTATAAATATCTTTCGATTTATAAACCATATCCTTTATAAATATGTTAGTGAATATTTCCCGCTCCGTTAAAATGACAGACCGACACAATTCACCCTGTCAAATGATGAATTTTTGACAAGCTAAGGCACCGCATCAAAAATAGATCTATCTAAAAGGAGATCAGATCCTCTGGTCTATAAAAAAAAATAGACCATGGGATGGACTACTTATAATTACTATTGGATCGTGGTCGTGCTCTAGTCATATTTGATTGTGATCCTTTCCTGAGTTCACCGTCCCTCCATATTATAGTTTAAGTCGAGGTGGGTGACCGGAGGCCACTCGGAAGTTGTCGCCGGTGGGCAAGTGGTTAGGCTACTGGGCGCCAAGCGAGGGACAGCCTCCGGCCACTCACCCCAATCTAAACTATAACCTAGAGGGATGATAAAGCCAGAGAAAGATCGCAATCAATTATGATCGAATCACAGTCATGATCTAACCGTAATTACAAGTAATCCATCCCTGACCTCATCAAATAGCTCTACATGAAATACTAGAAATCTTTGAACCACAAAATCCATTTGTATTAGCATCGATGAAAATACTACAAAAGCTCCTTAAAATATTGTAATAA
>JBBMJZ010413113.1:1892676-1915912 GCA_037833815.1 Zingiber zerumbet
CAAAACAAATGTCTTTATTAATATACAAGAATATGATACAATGAGTCCATACAACAATCATCAAATGATTGGCTCTAGGGCTCTAACTAACAATCAGTTGTTAGTCATTTGGTTCTAGTGCTTTTATGAATGACTTAAACCTGGGGACATTACTTTTCCATTATATTTTCTTACGATATGTACTAGAAATGGACCTTCTGTGGGAGGTTAAAGCACTAGACGTCAATTAAATCTATAAACAAATAGTTAATATCTTAGTGATACATTACAATATTAGTTTTGAACAATAAAATGATAATTATGCTAGTTTTTATCAGAACGTTATTGTAGTTAGGATCTAATAGTTGTTACAACGTGTTAAACCCTAAACCCTAAAACGAGGCAAGACTAGAGAGTTAAAAGATAGATAGTGAATATGGGCACATACATACATAAAGATGAACAGCCACAGGCAGGCGAGGCGAGGTAGCACTAAGGGAGTTGGTTGACCAAGACGGTGAAGGGCGGCACGAGGAAGCTCAAAGGAGGAGGGTTCAAAGGTTCAAAATGTTTGGGTTTTGAAAGGGAAATGGGAAGAAAAATAGACTCTCTTTTAAATTCTGACAAGGCACTGCTACAGTAAGAAAAAAAAAGTGACAGGACACTATTACAGTGAAAGTCACGCACATGCGCAGAGTCGTGTCTGCACATGCGCAGTATCACACATCTCATGCATACTTAAAACAAGATAGTTTAATTTTTTTTTATTTAATACTATAACTCAATCCCTAAGCCTTAACTATATAACCGTAAGCTAAAAAGAATAAACAAAATTTCTTTGAAAACAAATGTTGTCTCTATGTCGTGAACGTAAATATATAAAATTGATCATGATAAATATACATATTAATGGATGGAGAAGAAAAAAACTTGATTATCAATAATAAATTATAACATATATTTTTTAAAATATAAATAAAAGTATAGTAAGAGATAAAATTTAAGATTGATATAGGTCCCACTCACTAAGGATAGAACCTTAATTGTTGTCATATCGTGTGTGCACGGGTAAACCTGGGCATGGCAGCTTGGCAAAAATTTATCATGATCTCAACATGACGCGATCTTGGGTTGCGTTGAGCTTGACATAAATTTATGCTGAGCTCAACATAAATAAGCAAACATAGGTCGAAGTTAGCCTGTGCATATATGAGTTGGGCCTGTGCTAACCTAGGCCTAACCAAGTAACTTGCTCCAAGAGGCAATGACAAATCGTATCAGGCCCAGTCAGGCACACTAAGAAGACAAACTCATTATGCTTGAGTTTTATCTTACTCTATCAGCATGTTAAGACATCACTAATTGTTTCACTCTGAGGCGACGATTCGATATAGGTAGTTCAAGGCACCAGATCACCACATCTAGCCTGATTGCATTACTTCGACCGACGGTTGCATAATTCCATATGGGTAATTCGCTCTCAAAACCATGTCATCAAGCCTTGGGATGTAAAATTTTACCTTCGCTCATTATCTAAATACTAAAGCCCAGCACTAATCTTAATTTACTTCTCCTTAAACATCGTGATGCAGCTGCGTTCGCCTTCACCTCCGCCGACGCCCACCAACGCCACCACCTTCATCGATTTTCTGGCTAAAAGCTTGTCTCTTCCTCCAGGAAACTTCTTGTCAACCTCGATGTCCTTTTATAGATTTTTCCCAATACCGGGAGCGGTGGATGCAAACAAGTATTAGATCCGATCCCTACTGCAGCCCATAAATCCAATTAGTTTTATAACGGTATATTCTCGTCTCTTTTTTTCCTCACTCTCTATATCGTTTCATTAAATTTCACTGGAATTCAAAAGTTAAATCCTTTCCACCAACACCAATAATAATTCATTCATTAAATTCTCTCATTATTGAGGGAGATCCAATTATTGGAAGATCTGGAAACATTAATAAATTTTCAAGATTCCTCAGGGATAATCAATGCCTCACGCTTGGCCTGTGACTCTAATTATGAAGCAGTGTTTCTCTTTGTTATTATTGTTTTTTTTTTTTACTTTCAGCTCGCAAATTTGATGTATTGCATTCTTATACAATCGATGAATATCCATTATTACTATATATACTTTTATTTATTCATCAAAATTAATATATAATGTATTAGTGCAATAAACCTCTAATTAAGCTTGACCATGTTGACCAAACTCGATTGATCAAGTTTGAATTGACTTGATTTGAGTTTTGATATTTAATCAATATATTTATTGATGAGAGTGAGATGCTTAAGTGAAAAAAGAGATTGTCATAAGAGGAGATAATTAGTATAATCGACCTTGGGTCAGATTGACAAAAAATTAACATGAATATGAATATGAATTATTGAATGAAAAGTTAAATATGTTAAGATTGACTAGATACTTAATGGTGGAGAAGTCCAAATGAATCATGGTTAATCGGACACTTGATAGTCGAAAGTTCAATAGGAAGTTAACATTAGAGGTACTATCTCTATAAGTCAAGGTTGACTAAATATTAGACAAACGAAATCATCCTAACATGTTAAGATCAATCAGTACTAGACAAAATAAGAATTTAACCTTGGTAAAACTAAAATAGAAGTATCATTTGATTGTTAGGAAGTAGTAATCACACGATGAAACCCTAAATCCTAAATTTAAGATTTGATGCACATCAATCGATTGATTTGTTTGATAAATCAACTGATAACATAATAGTTGATTGATGAGTTTAAGCAATCAATTTATGACACTATAGCAGCAAATTAATAAATTGCTTGAAACTCAATTGGATAACTTGACCAATATATATAGTAAGTATTATTTGATATCATTGTTGCAATGAATATAAGAATTTTGGATTAGCTGCAAACTCAGTATTTGAGCATTAAATGATTGATAAACACTAATAGTTGACTGTTTGTAGTCAATGCTTAGTAAGTAAGTGTCATTCTGCAGGTGCAATGCTCCGAGTTAATTGGAGAAATCGACAGAAATCAGCTCTCACCTAAAGGCCATAGAGAAGGATTTCGAGGAGGTTCTCACCGTCAATTCTTGAGAGTTTTGTAGAAGAGTGTTATTACATTTCCAAATTTCAAAAACAATCCAAAAGCATTCAACAGCCAGCAAAGTTTAGTTTTTGTTTGAAAATTATTGATTTGCATTGAATTCGTTGTTATCTTTTATATATATATATATATATATATATTTGCTTGTAAGAATAAGGTTCTATAAGATGTTTCTCTATCTTTGAAAATTCTCCGATAAGGAGAGATTAGTGGATTATCATTAGGAAGATAGACCGTGGAATAAAAATTGAGAGTTCAAAACTAAATTAAATTGGTTTGTCTCTGTTTGTTTTTTTCCATTGTATTGTATGTTTTTGTTTCTATTGTATATGGCTTATTGTAGACAATCGACACAATCAAATGAGATTGAAATCACAAATTATTATTCAGACGCTTCTAGGAATTAAATAAGGTATATTTAGTCAAATTTAATATTATCTATGAAAATAATATTTAATGTCAATTATATAATTTTACAAAATTATAAAGGGCAAAATGTAATTTAGACTACTCTAGGAAGCCAAAGTGCAACTTGATCATTCGGCTATTTGACTCAAAAATTTGAAATGAATTAGAATGGAAATGGAATCTAATGAGCAGGAGCAGGAGCAGGAGCACGAGAGTCATGTTTCGTTCATAAGCAATTAATGTTTTTATATATATATGCATGTGATGAAAGATCCAATCAATTAATTGCTAGTATTAATTGCTGTAAGTTCTTGCACATGTTAAAATTGTGGTTATGTATACTTTTAATTTCTTATTATAAATAAAAGATTTCTCTACCATTAAATATTCTATTTCCAACAAAAGAAAATGTTATGATCAAAACACTAATGAATTGATTTTCTTTTTAATATATTGTAAGTAAAGATAAAAGTTTGTCAACTAGTTAAACCAACTTAAGATTTCAATATATTATTTTTATTTTAATCTAGGTATCAACTCTTCGTACCGACTAATCTAAAAAATAACTAATTTAATCATACTAAAATTTATTACCGACAACTTAGATAAATTGAAAAACACTAATGGAAACTTATTCAATTAGCCAACATTTAATAAATTATTTAAACCGTGAGAGTTAATCAAAGCTGCATTGAGCAATGATGTCAATATATATATATTTTTTTATACTTCATGTATTTACTTTTTACGATCTGACTAATCCTAAAGATAATAAGCTTGGTCTTATAAAATTTTTTTACTAATCATCACGGAAAATTAGGAAGTGCCAATGAGTCATAACGGACGGTCCAACATCACAAATAATTCGAACTCCTTAAATATAATGTATCATAGGTGATATTTGAATCTTGTTACCTAGAGAGCCGGTGCCATGGTAACTATAATTTACCATGGCACTGTAGTCCCGTAGATAACAATGATATTAATGTGATAGAATTGCATAGGGTTCAAATAGTGTGTGGATGACTAGGTTAGGATTTTTCAAATTATAAGACTTGGATTGAAGTAGAATTGGTTGGATAAATAGATGAATTTTTAGTGACGGTTTAGTTTAACTATATAATTTATTAAAAAGATTGTGAAGTGTTATTTATCTGATAGACAAATAAGAAGGGAAGAACTTATATCTCCAGAATTAATTTGATAAAACTCGAATACTATATATATATAGTAACATCGAACTTAGAGCACGGGCATAGCTCTATGAGAATATTGTCATTCGGCTCATACAGTTTATGAGAACATCTCCATCCTAAAACATTCCCGCTTGGATTATACGCAAGAACATCTCTATTCGGCTCATACGCTCTGTGGGAACATACTTGTTCGAAAAAATCCGTGCTCGATGCATATGCTTTATGAATATTTTTGCTTGAGAATATCCTCGCTCAATCCCTCCTTAACGGTAACACCCACGTTCATCCCCGCTCAACTGTGTAATTGTTGAAGAAACAATTAAATCGGTGTGAGTGATTGTATCTATTGTTAGCGTGTACATTTATATGTCAAGACACTTCTTATATATTTATAAATAATTATTTAATAAAAGTAAGCATTTATCGTTAATCATTTACTTTTATATATATATATATATATATATATATAAAAAGTCTTACAAATTAATAATTATATTAATCTAAAAATATTCTTTTATCAGATAGATATCTAGATAAACATTGAATATGACAAGGTTGAGATAGACCAAGGAATAAGTATCCAAGTTGTACTTGAGGTGACTTGAGTTTAGAGAGGTACACTAGACACAACCCGCTAAGAGAAAACCACATATTAAGCATTATTGTAATGACTCGGCCCCTCGGCCTCTTGGGCGGCTCAACTGACAGTCCATTTGGCGGCCCCTTGGGCGGCCCAACTGGCGACCCCTTATGTCGTCGACCGACGACCCTCGGTCATGCCATTACTCACTAGGTCTTTCCACCCCTGGCAAGTGGATTTTTACCTTCCCTAGGATTCAAACTTTAGACCTCCAGGCTAAGTACTAGAGTTTATGAATCCTGGTAGCCAAGTGAGTGACTCAGCCTGATATTGCATATGCAGTAAGTGTGGTGAGTCAATTCATGCACAACCCAAGTAAAGATCACATGAGAGCGGTGATTCGTATTCTCCAATATCTAAAGTCATTTCTAGGAAAGGGACTTATGTTTATAAAGAACAACCATTTTGTTGATTGAGGGGTATACAGATGCTGATTGGGCTGGAACAATTTCGGATAGGAAGTCCACCTCTGAGTATTTTACATTTGTTGGTGGTAATCTAGTCACTTGGAAAAGTAAGAAGCAGAATGTGGTGGCTCTATCTAGTGCTGAAGTAGAATTTCGAGGTATGGCAAAAGGGGTGTGTGAACTCCGGAATCTATTAACTGAAATAGGCTTTGCTCATGATTATAAAATTGATTTATTTTGTGATAATAAAGCAGCGATTGCTATTGCTCATAATCCAGTTCAACATGATCGGACGAAGCATGTGGAAGTTGATTGACACTTTATTAAAGAAAATCTGGAAGCAAAGATAATTCGGTTCCCTTTTGTCAAATTTGAAGATCAACTAGCCGATATACTTACAAAAGCAGTATGTAGCAGAAATTTTCATGACTCACTCGACAAGTTGGGATTGCGAGACATCTACCGACCAACTTGAGGGGGAGTGTTGGAGTGAGTTAGGAAAGATAATCACTGAGTTGTCAGCATTCAATTCTTACTGTATTAGTTAGGAATATAATCTCTAAATTATGGTAGGGTAGACAGTATTAATTAGCATTTAATTAGTATTTAATTTTTTACTATAATTCATATTACGTTGTATCATTATATAATGTATGTTTTCTCGGTGAATAAAAAGTACTTCTACCTAAAGGTTTAACATCGAGTTTACAAGAGGCATTTTAAGTAACAAAAGATCAAGAAAGTAGTGTTTTTATTTGTATTGTGTATTTATATTTTGTTTTTAATGTATTCTTATATGTGAACTTGTACGAGGTTTCTCTATCTCTGGATTATTTTTGAGGAGAGTTCTTCATAGTGGAGTGTGCACACTGTATGGATTCTTGAATTAGTCACCTCAAGGAAGTGAATACTAAGTAAATCCTAGTGTTAGCACTGCTTCAAATTTTCTGCTACAACATATCAACAAGACTAAACGATTGGAGTTAATTACCCCCGCTTTAGCTCCTGAAGTATCCTAACAAACATTTGTGGTGTTGCATGTTATACCAACTCCTATGTTTATGGGGAATAATTAGAAAAATTGATCAAGTCTATGCAACTCCGGTATTTTAATTAAATACCTATATAAGTCTTGTTAAATAATCCAGTGTTTTTATTAAATACATATATAAGTTTTGTTAAATATTAATGTTGTTAATAAAATAAATAAATAAATAAATCGAATAATTGAGGTGTTGAATTAAAATTGAATTGTGGTAGAATAAAATTCATCGGATAGACTTGAAGATAAGAATTATGTTGGTCGAAACTGAGGTTAACTTAGATTTGATGGTCAAATTATTACTAAACCAAATGTAATTAAGTTAAATCAGTTCAATTAATTTAAAATGAGTTAGATATTTTTTTAAAAAAAATATATTCTCTCCTCCTATCTTTGCTTTTTATTTTTCCACATACACAGCTCATATTGCCTTGCCTCTAAATGCCTTCTTCTTCTCTCTCTTCTTCTGTTTATATTTTTGCTTCTTTCTTTAGGTATTTCGTTCTTTATTTTAGGTAATTCTCTACTTCTTTTCCAAGCATAACTCTCTCTCCTCCAATAGTAGTAACCCTCCTTTCCTTTTATTATTTTCTAGCCGACCAACAATGATTCTATAGACCCTAGTCCTTCCTCTCAAACAAGAGCTATCCATTTTTTTTACCTTTTCTTATCATCAGAGCTAACCGAAACCGTTGGATAAGAGCATAAAACTTCCCTTCACTTTCTCAAATTGAGATCTTCTGTCCTAAAAATGATGTGTCTCCATATCCTCACGTTGATCAGACGGATTAAATCATATTTCAAAAATATAATGCACATCATGAGGATGTTTAACCTATCCGATCGATAAAGAAATATGGGGACACACCATTTTCGAAATAGAGGATATCAACTCCTCTTTTCCTTTCACCCTTGTAATTATTTTATTTGTTTTTTCCCTTACAAATCAATAGTAGTTCTCACTGTTCTATTTGGATAATCTTTTAATTTACTTTATTTCTCGTCTTTAGCTAAATGCCAATAGTAGGAAAAATAAATAATCATAGTTGTTGCCGTCCATATTAGGAAGCCCCAATTTTTACTTTATCTAGATTTTTTATCCTTTACCCGAAGTTCAAGCCCTTTCCATCTTTAAGTTTTAAAGGTTTATAACCTAACAAATAAATCTCAAATTAGGTAATAGTGAATAATAATACATTATTTTTTAATGCTAAATTTTAAAATAAAATAGGTAGATTTTACTAAATTAAATAAAAAATTATATTATGATAACTTGCATAATCTGCTACAATATTATTATTATTATTGTTTATTTATGTGTTTTTACAAAAGTCCTCAAAGCACCATGCAAATTTTCCCACCGTTCGATGCACTGAATCGCACAATCTTCCAGTTTCCCCTCTCTCTATATATACATGCGTCGAAACGCTTATAGACACTGTGGTCGGAGAAGCCGACGAGTGGTTCGTCCCACGCCCCTGAAACAAACAGACGCCCCTACGCCGCTTTCGCTTGCTAGGGTTCGTTCGTGCGCTTTCTCCTTCGTCCCCCCTCCCTCCCTTCAGTTTTCTTTCTTTTTGCCCTTTTCGATCCTTTGCGTCATTACCATGTTTCTTGGTTTCTCTTACTTTCCCCTTTCTTTCAGCCTTGATGGAGGAGGAGCTCTCGGAGACGTTCGAGACTGCAAAAAAGGCGGCGGACCAGGTCCAGACCGGCGGGGAGTGCACGGAGGTTGAACGATGTGTCAGTGCGCTTCGGAGGCTGAAGAAGATACCGGTGACCACGAAGGATTTGGTGGCCACTCAGGTAATGCGGACCTTTGCTGCATTTATCGTACCGGGACTTATTTGACCGGATCGCTGTTCCTGCTGTTGTTTTCGAACCTATTTTGTTTATAAAGTTTCGATCTTTTTATCTTTTGGAAACTCATTTGCCGCTTCTGGTTGTGGAGATTTGGTGTCTTTTTATCAGGGTGCATTTGGGTATCGACCTGATACAGAGTTTTAGGTTTGGAATGATCCGTGAGGTTATTAACTTTGCTGGTTTGTTATGGATCAGACGAGAGCTTGTTCTATTTTTATCGTCAAGATCATTGAAACTTGTTCTGTTTTTAGTAACAATAGACAAAAGCGTCCCATTAAGTTTGTTCAATAGACGACAGTGGAATTATAGCATTCCAATGCCAATCCCCAACCTTGATAAATAAGTTGGAGGGTAGTAGGTAGTCTTAATTGTTTGAGTAGTCTTAGAAAAGGGTAGATCCACATGTATTACTAGTAATACGTCATAGAGTTCAATGATGACGGAGTGAGTATCAATTTGCCAAACCTCAAATAGTTGGGACTCATGGTTGTTTTTGTTGTATGCAAAAAATGAGAAAACACTTAACAAAATAGATGAGACATAAAGAAGGCAGTAATGTGAGACAAGAAGAAAAACAAAAAACTATCACTAGGAGGTTGATTTAACCAAGCTCAATTTGGTTAGCCAATCTCTTGATGCCTCTACCAAATTAGGAACTCATGCAAGAGTCTAGGCTTTTACAAGATCTGTGCCTTGATGGCTCCACCGAATTAGAAACACTACAGACGATAAATATCATCGAGAGATTTTAGTCGATTATGTAGTGGTTGTATTAACACCAACAAACACCAAGCCTAGTTAAAGGTAATAGATCGGTTCCTTAATGGATTGTTTTTCTGAAAACCTAGCCAAACTTTATGCAATATAGTGCAACGCATATCAGGTATGCAGACATGTGCAGATGCATTTTGTGAGTTCGAAAATGTGCTTTGCCTTATTAAAGTCAGGTAATTTAGGATATCAATAGTAGATATGATTGATCTTCATCAAATTCACCTCTTTAAGTTGGGGTTTTATTATTCATGTGAGCTCCAACACTTTAATTACCTCCAAATAAATTTAGAGGCTCTTCAATTAAGGAGCTTAATATAATTGTCAAATATAAGACATTTATGTTTTTTATCATGTCAATTGTTACATGAAAGAAAAAATTGCAGCAAAAGCATGGGAAATATGTTAAAGGTTGATGGGACACTTGAAGACTTGAACTTTGTTTTTTGAGCTTGAGCAAGGGTGCACATACTAGGGAGCTCATTGATCTACATTTGGTGGTTGCTGGGGGCATTTCTTTCACTCAGCGTATCGACATAAGTATGTTGAAGTAAGGCCTTAACTGAAGAATTTGAGGATTGAAGATCCAAATGGATGGATTTGGATAAAGTGAGCAATAGTCATTGAGTCATGGTCAGGAATTTAGTTTTAAGACGCTGGAATCCATTGGGGTTGAACCTTGACTAATGAATTTAAGTTTTCGAGTTGAAACATAGGAACCAAAGTGTGTTTCATGATTTAGTAGGGGCTAGAGGCTTATGTGTGATACATACAGACAACTTAACAGCACATCGCATTGGTTTTTCTTTGTTCGACTATGAATAACTTCGAAGAACACAAGTTGAGAATATTTTGAAAGCATGTATAAGACAACATGTTTCTCTTCTTGCCTAAGGATAAATCTTGTAATTATGAAGGTATTGTAGAATAAGCAACAACAGCTAGGATTGAAAAAATGCATCTCTGTTATTCGTCAAGATATGCAATATTATTAGTATAAATAATGGAGCAAATTAAGTAAACTTTTACTTAATGAATTTCCTTAAAGCTATTTCCTTTTGGGTCTCAACACGCAGGTCTTAGTTTCTTTGTCCAAGCAGATAACTTCTGATGAGAACTAAGGCAAGTAGTTGTATTTCATTTACGTATGGTTTGATATGCCTCTTAGATAAATGTTGTCCTGTAACCAAAGCTAGTAGTTTTCCTTCCAATTAAGCGCTTACTCTTAGGAGGAACATCATTAAAATCTGTAGATAAGAAGCACATGTACACTTGTACAAAAGAATAAGCTGAATGATGAGGTGGCTTCCCTCCCTCCCAATTAAGGTAACCATCAACAAATTTTTTTGATAAAGGATCATATGCATGTACCACTGCAATTGTCGATTTATTCATATTTTCTGAATGTTCTAGATCCTTGAACTCTTTGTCCATTGAATTGGAGCTTGACTATTCTCCCTTATTTATGTGCAAAAATCAAAGGTAGATTTTCCTCTTTACAAAGGATTGTTTTTTGATGAATTCAAGTTCATTTTTTATTTGTTTGGAGCCAAGAATGTGGGCCTCATTCTTCTACCTTGTATATATACCTATTGGATAATGGTTGGAAGTTCTGCATAATGATGGTAATAGAGTTTTATATTTCAGGTTGGCAAAAAACTTCGCCTTCTGACAAAGCATTCCCATGATGAGATTCGGACTGTGGCAAATGATTTATTTCAGTTCTGGAAGAAACTAGTGGTTCAGGAGGCATCTAAAGATAATAAGAAATCTGACGCCTCGGCGGGAAAAATTATTCCAAAGGTTGAAAAGGACACTGAGCGAGCAATGAAACTTAATGCCGACAGGATTCCAAAAGCTGCATCAACAGAGAGCAACATTGCTTCAAAATTTGAATGTGTTGAAGCTGGTAGGGTAGACTGTGACGGCGAAAAACAGAATAGCAGAATGTGCAAACAAGGATCTGGCAAATTAGAGAATACCAACTCTAGTAAATTTGGGCACACAAACACTGGAGAATCAAACAAGAGGGATGGTTTCTCCATGGATGAGAGAGCGGAATATATTTCAAAGAAACCTCGATTAGACAGTGGCTCATTGAAGCTGTCTTCAATGGTAAAGTGTAACAATCCTGCACGTGATAAGATCCGAGAGCTTATTGCAGAAGCCTTTGCACGAGTTTCTAAGGAAACAGCTGAGAGCAAATTAGATGAAGTGAGGAACATCCTGGATGAAGTTGATGCATCTGACCCTATTCGTGTAGCTGTGTCTATGGAATCTGCTTTATTTGAGAAGTTAGGCCTCTCAACTGGTTCTCAAAAACACAAATACAGGTCTATAATGTTCAATTTGAGGGACAACAATAACAAAGACTTCCGACGAAGAGTCCTCCTTGGTCTTGTAAAGCCACAGGACATAGTTACTTTGGCTCCAGAAGACATGGCTAGCGACGAGAGGAAACAGGTAAATAAACAGATAAAAGAGAAGGCCTTGTTTGAATGTGAAAGAGGATCAGCTCCTAAAGCAACGACCGATCAGTTCAAATGCGGGCGGTGTGGGCAAAGGAAGACCACATACTATCAATTGCAAACACGTTCTGCTGATGAACCAATGACTACTTTCGTAACTTGTGTAAACTGCAACAACCATTGGAAGTTCTGTTAATGAATCGACATCACCGTTTGCTTTGTTTCGGTAATTAGGTGGTGCAGGCATCCAGAGACTGCATACTATCAATTAAACTTGTGCAGCTGTTGAGCTGATGACTAATTTCAGAACTTAAGTGACCTGCCAATTGAAAAATCTGAACCCTTTGCTTTATATATGATGCATAGGTGGTCAGAATTGAATATTCATTTATCAGCCTCTTAGTCTTCCTAAGAGGTTTGATATGGTAGTTTGTTGATTTAATCATTTTTATTAGATGTTCAGCTGTAACATGGACGTTAGTAGTTCCCATTTCTATTTGCTGCAAAGTCATCATTGCCTTCATGATTTGCTTTGGAGAATCCTTTCAGTCGTCTGATTTGGTCAGATTTAGTCCCAGTCATTGATCGAGCTGAAAATTGCAATTTATTTATCTGGAAAGTTGACTGAACACGCGTGAGTTTAAGTTCGTTTAGTTAAAAGAATTATTTAAATTTATTTATTTAATCGATAGGGCATAATAAATAAATATAAATAAATTTGTATTAAATTAAATGTTAAATAAATAATCAGTTAATTTACGGCCCTGCTAATTTTTTAATTTGTTCTGATATTTTATAAATCAACAGAATATTAATAAAATTCATCTGGTCGATTAATTTCAGACGCAAAACTCGGTCAACGAATGCGGGACGCGGAACCAGCCGCCCCTCACAATCCCCATCAATGTACTCGCATACAAATATCGTGCGTCCACGCGACGGAAACCCACGTCTCCCGTGTCATCCACGGACCCAGTAATATAAACGGATCGGATAAGCCAACATAAAGATCTGACGGATGCAAATCTGAATTGTTGTAGAATAACGTACGGACGTCCGCACGGGCTTAGCGGTTCGGCTTTCGTCGAAGGCCAGGCAAGCTTTGCGCATATGCCAATATACGCATGGCTTAAACTTCTCCACCAGTAATACGTTGCCACGTTGCATCGATAAGGATTCGACTGCGGGTGAGAACGATCCGGTGGGCTTCATTGTAACGCGAAATAAATATAAAAGAGCTTCGGAGATCGGCAATTGATCGCCCGCCGCGGTTTCCCGTGCTCCAATCAATCGCTCCGCCTCGCAAGGTTTGCGAATTTGCCTCTCCTCTACCCACCTCTATCGATTGGTGTCTGCTTGTTGTAATCTTGGTTTTCCTTGAGATTAGGGTTAGCTTTGGGGGTGCTTGGATTGCAATATTGTGCTTGCAGTCGCACTGCAAATCAGTTATATTTCTTTAGGTGTTTTTGTTTACCTTGTATTTTAGTTTGAATGATTGTCCTGGTACGATGCATGTGCTTGTAGCTGCGTTCGGTTGGCCTGATTCGAAAGAAAGTTTTGTTCTTTCTTGGGCATGGATGCTGTGGGAAATCTGGGCGTTTCAAGTAATTTCTATTTAGTTTGTGCCCTCTGATCTAGATCGGGTAATAGTTTTGCTCCTATGCTAAGATATGGGGATATTCTTCTTGCTAAATTCGTTTTTACGTATTTCTTGCCCTTTGTTAATTTTATGCGTTTTATGACGATAAGCTTTTCTCCAAGTCGATTTCTTGTCAATTATAGAACGAAAAACTTGGAATATTCATGCATACATGAATCTTGGCTTTGGAGATGGGAAAGAAGGGGATTTGTGATGCCTTCATGCTGAAGTTGCGGTTGGGGAGGTATCTCACGCCTGCTGCAAGGGACTTCTTAGGATCTGCTGTGGATATTCGTTCGTTTTTAGCATTTACCTGAAAAGAGGCGTGCCTGATTAGCTATCTGACTACCTAGGACAAGCTTAGGATATTAGTTATTTTCTCTCTGTCGTGTGGGCTAAGTCATGACAATTGCTATCGAGCGCCTTCATTTATTTTGCTGGTTTACTCAAATATCAGCATCTCATATAAAATTTATTTTTAGATGAACTGTCAGGTCCTTCTAGGTCTCTGAACCTTAGTCCTGATTACAATTTCGCAGTTTTATTGGTGATGAATTATGTTAATATTGATTCAAGAACCTTTACTAATTTCATTTGTATGGGCTACAATATGCCAGACAATCCTTTGGTAGGACTTTCTAATTCTACTGTACTTAACACTTCAAGGAAAAAGGACTATTCATCCTACATCTATTTTTTGGAGTGTGCAATTTTATTTTTCTTCTGCCATATGTTCCATCCATTGAAGTGTAATTTTCGGTTTATATGATTTCTCTGATTTTGATTGATGTGTCTTTTTCATTTTTGTTAAACATCTCTAGGCAACTTGATCTTCATGAATTCAAGAAATACATTGGTATATTCCGTTTCCTCTACAGTGGGAAACAACATCAGCTCTGGGCTTCTGCTTTGCTCACTGCCAGGATTTCTGGGATTTCCTATTATTTATGTGGATTTCCAGTTATTGAAGGCCATTGTTAGGACTCCTTCTTCATCAGTTGTCTTGGAGACCTGTGGAGTTTGCCTGATTTAGTGGAACGGAAACCAAAATCAACTACATCAGTTTTGAAATCAGTCTAGCAATTTAAAAATGGTCTCCTCTGAGATAGGTTGTGTTGCCAAGGTCAATGCTCACAAGAACTTAAAGATGCAGATACTTCTTCCAGCAGTCTCTCCTGATGTTGTGGCCTCCGAAAACTTGGAATTTGATTTTTCTGATGTGTTCGGTCCTGTCCCAGTTCATGCCTCTGTTAACTTACATGTTGTCATCCCTGATAATACTGCATCAGTTTCAAGTGAGACAGTTTATGATGACCCAATGGTTATTCACAAACGATCACATTCATTAGTGGGCCCTTCAACTCCAGTTAGCCAATCATTGCAGCTTAGCAAGCTCACAATACATGAGAGTGATAGCTCCTTGGATCTTTTGGAGTGTGCAACTGGGGAGGCTGATGACCAGGATTCATCAATCTGCATCAGAGACAAGCACGAACCCATATCTGAGAAATGCGAGGGCATTGGACTTGATGATTTTGAGGTTTTGAAGCTTGTCGGGAAAGGGGCATTTGGGAAAGTGTTTCAGGTGAGAAAGAAAGGCACTTTTGAAATCTATGCAATGAAAGTAATGCGGAAGGACAGGATTGTGGAAAACAATCATGCTGAGTACATGAAAGCCGAGAGAGATATACTAACAAAAGTTGATCATCCTTTTGTAGTACAACTTAGGTATTCATTCCAGGTGTGATATCTTTGTCAACTCTTTACTTATTTTGGTCTGTATACCGATAACATCTAGGATATAATATTGAGCACTGCTCAATTTTGGTATTTGAATGAGTGTTGGATCGTGCCATTATATAGATTTGTGGTAGGGTAAGTCTAGGAAATTTTAACTAGTAGTTTTCCTCCGTTTTCCTTTTTTTTCAAGAGTTCTTTTGGTGAAATTATCAGTTATACTTATTTGACAATAATTATTGTACAATAACATGTTACCGTCCTGGTAACTCTTATAAATTGAGTGCTTTGTTTATTTTTCATCATCAAGCAATTAAAAAGTGAGATTTCTTAGCCTCAATCTGAATAAAGATGCCTTGCTATGCACCTGGTAGTATCCAAGTGTAGTATTTTTAAAATATCTTTAAGCTAAAGATACTGCAAAACACTCTTCAGTCAACATGACAAAATCTCAGTTACTACCACTATCTTCTTGCCTCTTCAAGATGCTAAATTAATGTTCTCTTACTAAAACATTATAAAATGTGTTAATAACTTGGAACCTATCACACCTTTATATTGAACTTGATCAGTGACACAACTTAAAAACAATGCGTCACAAAGCCCAATTATTTGGGGATGATAACATTGTAAATTACATCACTAGTAATATTCATTCTTGTAAATCATTTCTTATTAAGTTAAGCAGTTTTTTGATTGATGTCTTGTGGGGGATTCAACTTGTCTAACTATATAATCTCTTTGTTCTTTCAAGTCTCATCTACATTTTCCTCTCATTTTTATCACTATTGAAGATACACTTAATTGCTTCCTATGTTCTTTTTCTAGTTTTTTTTTTTTTCCAATACTGTGTGCATATCCATTTTAGTATGTCATTATCACTAAATAAATTGCTTGTGTATTGTTTCCTAACTACTCAACAATGACATAAAAAATATTATTTGTTATTCACTTTAATCAATTGACAGTCAATTTATCAGTGAGTTTTTTTTTAAGAAAAATAAAATATTTATTGGTTTTGTCAAAGCAGCTTTATGTCCACTCAATTCCAAGTATGGATGAAACGCTAGAATGTTGTTCTTTATGATGAAATATGTGCTATCACAGACTTTTGAACATTTTCATCTTGTCTTCCTTTGATCTTCGCAGACAAAGTACCGGTTATACCTTGTGCTAGATTTTGTAAACGGAGGGCATCTATTCTTTCAGCTCTATAATCACGGCTTGTTCAGGTGATCATATGTTCTTAATCTATTCTCTGTATACAAGATTCAAATGCATCTTATTATGTAAACTTACTTTTAACTACATTATCAGAGAGGATCTTGCTCGCATATATGCTGCTGAAATAATATCTGCTGTTACCCATCTTCATGCAAATGGTGTAATGCACAGGGACCTCAAACCTGAGAACATTCTTTTGGATGCGGATGGCCATGTGAGAATCTGTTTACCCCTTTTTGTTGACCACTTATCTCCATTGTTTCCAGGAATGACTTCAATTCTGTAATGCTTCCTCAGGCCATGATAACTGACTTTGGTTTGGCAAAAGAGTTTGATGAAAATACTCGATCAAACTCGCTCTGTGGGACACTGGAGTATATGGCACCTGAGATTGTGCTTGGAAAAGGCCATAATAAAGCTGCTGACTGGTGGAGTGTTGGGATTTTATTGTTTGAGATGCTTACTGGGAAGGTTCGTGATTTTCTCCATTCACTGAACTTGCAAAATTGCTGCTAAAAGTTACCTTATGCTGATTTTGCTGTTTAAATTGATTTTATTAGAATCTTTCTAGCTTGCGCAAATTCTAATAGAAACTCTGTGTATGGCTTAAAGTATCTACTTAACATTTTTGGAGCTATAAATCACTCAACTTTTGTCTTAGATGTACAAAAATTGGCAAATATGTATAGTATTGCTGACTAATTGATCTTTAGCCTAAGCCTACTTATAAACCTATCTATACATTTATTATCCTATCCTCTTCTATCTATTCTAATATGACCAATTGCATCTGCAGCCGCCCTTTATCAGTAACAACAGAGAGAAAATGCAGCAGAAGATAATGAAGGAGAAAATTAAGCTTCCAGCTTACTTGTCCAGTGAAGCTCATTCCTTGCTCAAAGGCGTAAGTTTGCAGCATTTCTTTGTAGATTAAACTAGGAATCCTTGTTGATCTCACATTCCATCCTGTGGAAAGTTCCTAAGGTGCTCTCTTTCTCCTTTCAGTTGCTCCAGAAGGAAGCAGGCAAGCGGCTCGGAAGTGGCCCTAGTGGCGGCAATGAGATAAAGAAGCACAAGTGGTTTAAGTCAATTAATTGGAGGAAGCTGGAGCGTCGCGAGATCCAGCCTAGCTTCCGCCCTAATGTTGCCGGAAAGGCTTGCATTGCAAATTTCGACAAGGAGTGGACAAACATGCCGGTGTTAGATTCGCCAGTTGCCAGCCCAGTGACTGGACAGAATGAATTTCCAGGGTTCACGTACGTGAGGCCTGCTCCTTTCCTTCAGAAGCCTAGTCCTCTGAGCTGAAAGACTAGTATGGAGCTGGAATGCTTGGGTATTGCAGTTTGTATTTCAACATCTGGTTTGTTTTATTTTCGTTATCAACCTTTTCTTCTGTGTTTATGTTTGTCTCCGTCCGGTTTCGATTTGCTTGAAAATTGTTTGTAAAGTTGCTCTACAAACTGTTGTGAGCTGTCTTTACTCTAGCCTCTTTAAACTGTCATGGATGCATTCACTGCAAGATGTCACGTTTTCCTCTTTAAAACTAATTTCATCGAAGCTATCATTTCTTCATTCAAATAGGAAAAAAAAGCCAAGATCTCTACAAGGTCACTTGCTCTAACTTTTTCTTCTCCACATGAAAAGACTTGCTAACTCTACTAATGGTGGATTCATTCTGAAGACCGCACCCAGAGTTGGACATTACAATTTTTTTTTTTTCGTTTATTCTCTTCTGATGACATTAACCCCCCTTTTATTAGCAACATTAGCTTGTCATCAATATAAGTTATTAGGGGTGATCGTGGATCGGATTGATTCGATTATTAGGATAAAAAATTATCCGGTCTTGTTATATCAGATAATACAATATCAGGACTTACATCCAGTCCTATATCCGGTGGTTATTATGTATTAGATATCTGACGGATTATTAGTTATTTGGATATCCGACCCTATATCCAATGAAATATAAAATACAAATAATAAAATATTTTAAAATGATAATATACATTACTCTTGTAGCAGTTAATCGCCATTAGCTGCTACAACGTGTAGCAGTTTATCGGCAGTAGCTACTACAACGTATAGCAACTTATTGACAGTAGTTGCTACAAGTAGGGATGACCGCGGATCGGGTTCGTTCGGTTATTGGGATAAAAAACTATCCGGCCCTTCTAGATCGGATAATACAACATCATGACCCTACATCTAATCTTATATCCGGCGGATTGTTTTTTTCGGTTCGATTCGGGTTTGTATAAGTGGGTTGGTTGATTTGGCGGATTGACTGCTCACCCCTAAAAGCTATCCATGTTTTTATTTATCAACTTTATCAAAGATTATATTATCAGTAGTATTGTGTTGGCCCTGGGACAGTTTAACGAAGGCGCTGAGGTGCCACCCTACTATTATCAGTAGCATTCAATAATTAAATTAATTTATAGATTACCTTGTCTTTCACTCGAGTAGAAGAAATAAGGTTATAAATTAGGTGAGATTTGACCCTTTTTATTTATTTATGATAATTCAAGTATCTCTGAGATGTGGACGATCTTCAATCCTAATTCATCTCCCGAGTAAATTTAGACTTCTAAAATATTCTTTTCTATTACTATTTGAATTATAATCCTCTTATTTATTTAAATATTTTATCACTATATCAATCACGAGGGCAAACCCTCTTTAGGTCATATTTAACATGATCTAAAGGGAACAGGTCTTGTTGGATTTGGCTGGGTTCATGGATGACTTTGCCAACGTGCTCAATCTGATCTAAAAAAATTTTAAAATAAAAAAGATTAAGATTATTTTAAACTCTATTTTGGAAAAAGAAATCTCCGAGTATTAATCTACTGTAGAGGATGGATAAGTCAGATTGGGAATTAAGATATTATCTACTGGATGTAAAATTATCCTAATAATAGATTATCAATTTATCGATAAACTATTTTTTAAATAGACGAAAAGCATCTTCCCTTCCTTTTTAATATTCCAAACATTTAAATTATCAAAAAATAATTAATTTAGAGCATGCTATTCTACTACTACAAACCTTGAGCCTTAAAAAAAGGATTAACCAGATAGATAACATCAAATCTGAAACAACTAATTTGATCCCATGAAAATTTTCTACCGACCGTCAAAATAAATAAGAAAACGCTTCTACGACCCCATAAATCCAAGATCCCTTGATTGTGAGTTACAAACCTTGAGCCTTGTGGCTGTCCAAATGGTGAACGCAGAATAATATTGGGCCACTAATTCAATGTCTCATTTCCTTATAAAGTTAAAATTCCTGACATACACAAAATGGTACGAATACCACCATTTCCTAGTGGAATACGCGTGCACACTTCTACAATATGACTAAAGTCTATTCACCACAGACATCAAAAGAACTACAGTTTGTACAACCTCGACAAGTTTCTCCAGCACTAAAAAGTAGTAAGCAGACTGCGTGAACCTTGCCAATGGTGATTTCCTGTGAAATCAAGCAATCCAACCTTCGTTTTGAGAGCAAAAAAGAGGACAACACACACAAGGATACAAAGGTACAATGCTTTCTCATCATAGAGCTGTGTCCTTGGAGCACTGAGTTGAGGAATCAGCAAAGGTAGTTATCTTTTTCTCTAGCTCTGGTTTATTAGCACCGATAAGTTTATCCATTAGCTCCCCGTCTTTCAGAAAGAAGAATGTTGGAGTTGCTCGGATGTCCCATGAGGAGCTAAATTCCTGAAAAGTGTATATCAGATATATAATCTATGGAACTAAATTCCTTAAAGATAATTCATAAGCTTAAAATCCACCCTATTTATAATGTTTGATTCGCACGCTTTGCTGCTAATCATATTTCACGGTAGAATGATTCACCTTGGCATTTATATACTAAACAAAGCAAATCAGAATGTCTATGAGCAGAACAATATTGGGATATTATAAATATATACGGTTCTAAGTAAATTTCAACTTTAATTGAGTGCAGGAAAAGAGAAAATGAGAAGCAAGTTAAGAAGATATTCTGGGCTGCATCTGGTTGTCCATATTGTCGTGTGAAACGCTATTTAAATATAACTTGTACTTCTGTGCTGCCTATGCTTGGAGTTATTTTACCAAGAGAAAAGCATCTTAGCAGTTTCAATGAGCTAAAAGCCTAACACTTGCAACCTTAGCATTTAGAAACTCTACTAATCTTTATCACAGGTTCATGACCAATTTAGAAAATTGACCAAAATTTAAGCAACTAAGAATGTTCTAAATTTGGTACCGCAAGATTAATGGTGTACAAGTTTCTTCAGAGAATCATCTAGCAGAACACTGAGTGGGAGCAATTTTCAATCTGGCAGTGCTATGGATTGCAATAACCACAAGATGTATGGGCACTATGATACCAAGACACAGCAAATAACTTAAGACAAATCCAAAACTCAAGTCTTAAAAAACCTTATTATGAGCTTATGTAGGAAACCTGTATTGCAATTTATATCATACAGAGTAAGTCCCTGCCAAAACTACAAGTTAATTCAGCTTTCCAACATATTGACACAATCTGATTCACCATTTTTACCTAGAGTTTGATGTGATTATCCATAACATACTATGTTCACCGCCTTGAGTAACAGATATCTCTATTCTCCAATCGTAATTCAAACAAACATCCGGATCGCACACCATAACTAAGGAGATTAGGATGATTTAGCAAAAAGCGACAAGGGTAATGACCTTATGCAAGCACAATGTGCCAGTTTTCACAAGGAAATGATGTAAGAACAACAATAAGTGGACTGATAATTCACACAAGCACAGGATTATGGAAATGAATAATTCAAACAGCCAAAAGGATGGCAACACCACACCAAAGGAAATGAGGATGAATTAGCAGGAAGAAACAAGGATAATGACCTTATGCCAGCACAATGTGCCAGCCTTCTCAAGAAGAAGAATTATAATAAGTGAACTAGAATTTAGATATGGACTGGATTGTGAAGAAATTTAAATACAAGAAGATATTACCATTAGTTTATCAACATCTATGGTCAAAAACATCAGTGAAGGATACTTCTCAGATAACTCTGCATATAAAGGCGCTATCGCTCTGCATGGGCCACACCAAGATGCACTGAAGTTTGCTACAACCTGTGGAAAATCATATAGGAACATTCAGGTTCTATAGTAAAAGAAAAATAAGCTATATGTGAAGAATTATAAAATTAGTCTCAACCTGTGATGTTACAACTTCTATGCAGATCTTTGGACTAATTACCCAAGAAGATTTAAATTGGGCATGAGATTTTTCATGAATATGTTTTAGATTAGCTATTACAAATCACTGAGATCACTCCGTCAATTATTTGACAGAGGCCTATGAACAGCTGCCTGGAAAGTCCAGCATCTCTTTTCAGAACAAAATATCATTTTTTTATTATTTTACTAATTAAAACAATCTCTTCCTCTAGCTAAGCTTCTACCTCTCTCTCCCTTGCTCCTTCCCAATCTCCAATAGCCATCATGGAGGAAGACAAAGATTCACTGCTGCCAACCAAAGTAAATGAGGAGGGTAAAGGATTTTGTTGGAACAATGCCAAGCAAATTAGTAGGGACAGCAATGGGTACCTGACAATCGGCTACCCACAAGAATCAGAGCCATTTAAGTCTAGTTTGAGTTCAAGACACATTTGGGTGCGCGTAAAATTGCAGGTACCCATGTATCATCTATAGTGGATATGTAAATGGGCTCGAGTAGCAGACATTTAATGAGGTTTAAGTTCGGGTAATACCAAAAATGTGAGTACTAACACCTTGCCGTTCCTACAAATTAGAGCCCTCCAACTAATCCTCTCCAATTTAATCCAGCTACCCATCAACAACATGGGTGCTCTACCACTGCCAAGCAAAACTTGTGAGCATAAAATTGAACTCTATATAGAGTTGTAAATCACCCTTGTTAAAGTTGTCAATGATTCAAACACAAAGGGATGTTACAAAATGATCATCTAATCCAATAAAATCATTCTTTAGCCCACAATTCTATATGTGGGACTAAAGTAGAACGTCACAACTTCTCTCACTCAAAGCTTGATGTCTTATTAAAGTTTAAATTAACACTCATATCCTAGAACCTCTAATTGGGACATATAAGGCCTAATGATGGTTCCACCATCAAACAAGTAGCTTTTTCCCAGCACCCAATAGTGTATAAGGTTAGATCAGCTCTAATGCCACATATAAGGGATTCATGATCCATGAATTTTGGTAGGTTCAATGACAGATCCAACGCTTAAATTCAACCTAAAAGTAGTTAGTTATCAAAGTTTATAAATTTCCATAATTCACTCGCAACTCTCCGCAAGACAAAATTAGAGTGCCACTAGAAAATCTGAAATAGATAATGAGAGGAGAGAAAGAGAGAGAGAGAGATTTGATTGTACAACTAATTTTAAAAAAAAACACATTTTGCCTTGAGATTGGAAATCTAATGGTTTTCTATCCACCTTGGTAGCATTAATACATCACTTATGATGTTGTATAACATTTTGATTTTATACAACAAAATGTAATACCAAATTAAATTTTGGGTATACAATTATAATTACAACAATTAGCCTGAAAATTTTCTTACTCCCGCTAAGTGAATCTTAGTTTCTTTAAAATGGCATGACTTGAATATTAATCACATTAAGTACTGATCCTGTCCGAACCAGGGGTCAACGGACGCTGGGAAATATGGCGCTCCCTCCTCGCTCCACGGGTGCTCCGGCGAACCTGCAGCAAA
>JBBMJZ010413113.1:1947778-1985143 GCA_037833815.1 Zingiber zerumbet
GGAGAAGAACCTATGTCCTTCGCTTTGATTAACTAAAAACAATGAGGAATAGAACTCTGTAGGTGAAAGAAGATCATCTCCTTGCTATAATTGACAGTTCACTTAGGTTGCTGGAAGTGAAGAGATTGAAAATGATGCAAACAACAATACATAGGAGATACACAAGCATGCCAACAAAAAACATGATCTCACCTTGTTTTAACTACAAAGGCATAGTGAGCTGCATTGTGACTGTGTGGGTTTGCAAAGGGTGTGCTGGTGAATGTCCTACAGGCATGCAGGTTTCTCAAGCAGATGTGCTGAGGAAGGGCAAATGGAGTGGGCACGACAAGTTGTGACACTGGTGAAGTGGTGATAGACCGTGTGGTTGATGGCTCAAAGCCACATTGGCTTTGGCTCAAGCAATGCGGTGATGGAGCGAGGGTTGTGGATTCACTTGTGAAATTGTGAGAGAGTTGGGGAGGTGGGTTAGTTCAAGGAGAGGGTAAAGAAATTGTGCGAGAGAGAGAGAGAGATGGGAATGATCTAAAAAAAAAAATCTAAATTATAATGGATTAAGTCAACTGAACCTATCTGGTTCATTTCAAACTGATCCAAATCCTTGTCAGCCATAAAACTGCCGATTTCAGTAGGAATCAAGGTTGGTTGAAGATCGAAGGTGAATTTAAATTAATTGTTCCTACTCTGAATCAGCCAATAAAATCCTGAACTGAACCAGATTATATAAAGTTAGCTTTTAGACATCCTAGTTCAAGCTCTAGAACAATTGAATCAACCCTTAAACTACCCAAGATACATATAATTATATCCCTTGATTACGACTCAGAATATAACAAATGAGGCAGAAACTTGCCCTCGTATCATAGTGACCACTAGAAATTGTAATTGAGCAATGCTTAGAAAGAATTCTATAACTAAGTAGATCAGTGAACCATTACACTTATGCATATATAGAATATATAGGATCCAAACAATACAACCATGGTTTTAAAAAGCTTCTGCTGTGGCAACTTATGCGTTCACTAAGGTAGATTTTAAAAGGGATTGTATGGTTCTATACTTGTTGAGATCTTCCTTTATGAAAATGCAAAATCAAGTAATAAATATTTTGGGTATGTTATGTTACTGCATTCTTAAAATGCTCTACTTCAAAATTTCAATTTTTCCTACTTCGTGGTGCTATATGCTTACATTTTGTTTTTTTCCCTTTTAAATTGCATTGAGCTCAATTTAGCTCAAATAGAGTTGGTTATCTTACCTCATATTTGATATTTTATGGGACGAAACATCCAAATATATTCAGTGAGTTTTTTCTCACTCTTGATAGTAAACACATTAGTTGATGCACAAACTATGGTGTTCCTCATTTTACATTAACAAGTGTATTTAAGTAAAAAATTTGCCGGTACTAGTAATAGGATTATTTGTTTTGTTCAATGTTGCCCTCCTTTCTGCTTTTACTCTGTTCAGAAGGATGTCCAACTGTGAAGATTATCATAGTCTAGCATGATTTTGGCATACCTTATATGTTTGTCATTTTCTTATTTTCTTCATTCAGGCCTGCCATCTGTTGAACTTGCTATCAAAGGAATTGTTGGGAGACTTTGAAGCTTGTGCTGAGATGTTCATTCCAGTAAATTTTATCCCTTCTATGCCTCTTAATCTGTCTGATATTATAAGCATAAGCACAAATATCTATTCTATTTGCTCAGGTTCTTCTAAAGCTTGTTGTGATAACTGTTCTAGTGATTGCTGAGTCGGCAGACCATTGCATTAAAACTGTATGACAAAGATCAAAACTTTCATTTATAGTTTTATAAATATTCTTTATTCTGTGAAAATATATGTTTTTCATGTTTTCTTTCTAATATGACTTGTTTAGATGTTGCGCAATTGCAAAGTTGCTCGTATACTCCCTCGGATAGCTGAGATTGCAAAGAGTGATAAGAGCTCTGTTCTTCGTGCTAGGTTTGTGTTCATTGTTCAACTGTTTTTGAGCTCTGACAATCCTATAACGCAAATAATTGATATACCAGATGCTGCGACTATGCACTTCTAATACTCGAGTACTGGGCTGACGCTCCAGAAATTCAGCGTGCTGCGGATCTTTATGAGGAACTAATAAAATGTTGTGTTGCAGATGCAATGAGTGAGGTAGGCCACTGTAATGGATCTTCCACAATTCCACTAGGTGATTTGCTCAGAGGATTTGCTACTGTTGTCATCCTTGACCATTGTTGACCTAACTGCACGAGTCTATCACAATCACTTCTTATAATCTCTTAAGCCTGAAACAATGATGGGTTGAATCAGATGGTTAACCTCGACAAATTTTGAATTAGGTTCAAGAGTCATAATTTTTTTTTTTTTGCATCTTCAGGTTGCAAAGTGGGGCTGTATTATTTATTTTTTGTTTTTGTTATATTTTATGAAAATTGAAGCTCACACATTGTGTGTTTCAGTTGCAAAGTGGACATTGTAAATATAGTTTCACATCAATGGTTCTGACACTGACTTCTGATAGGTGCGTTCAACTGCTCGCACTTGCTATCGGATGTTCACAAAAACATGGCCTGAACGCTCCAGGAGGCTTTTCTTGTCATTTGATCCTGCCATACAAAGGGTTAGAGATTTTCCTTTATGTGTGAGGAACTTTCTTTAGGTCTGCCTTATTTTAAAGCTGTGCAGCTTTTTTCAGTTAATAAATGAAGAGGATGGAAGTTTACATAAACGACATGCTTCTCCTTCTATACGTGAAAGGGGATTACAATTATCACACAGCTCTTCTCAGGCATCTCAGGCATTTAGTACAGGCATACCTGGATATGGAACCTCTGCCATTGTTGCAATGGACAAGGGTGCAGCTAGTTCTGTTGGCACATCTCTTTCTTCAGCTGGCCTCCTATCACAATCCAAGACACTTAGGAAAAATCCAGAAAGAACACTTGAGAGTATGCTTGATGCGAGCAAACAGAAGGTATCAGCTATAGAAAGTTTACTGAAGGGTGTGAGCATATCTGGCAAGCAAAGCTTCACAAGTACACGCTCGACTAGCTTGGATCTAGGTATCCTTGAGATGCTAAATAATCATTAGCTGTTTAGTGTTCAATTATCCCATGACAACTACTAGTGCACAATAAATGTTAGTTTTTCAACAAATGCAAATCTAGAAAGGGCTGAAAATTTTTTTTTTCTGTTTTTTCTCCTAGCGCAGGAGTTGATGTTCCATCTACTCGTGATCCACAAGTTCCAAGTAGTGTTTCCTCCAACCTTTTTCCTGTACAGAGTTCAGTACTAGTTGATTCAAATGCTGCAAACATTGCAAAAGGCAATAATAGGAATGGCGGTTCAAATATGTCTGAGCTCCTGACTTCGCAAGTACAGTTAAGCAGAGACTCTTCAAGGTCATCTTACTTCAGCCCATCTGATACCCTTTCAGCTTTGTCATTGTCGTACATGAAAAGATCTGAAAGATTGCAGGAAGGAAGTGGCATTGAAGACAATGTTGATCTCAAATTTTCTAGGCGAATTTCAAGTATGCCAATTGATAAACAGTATCTGGAAACACCATATAAAGATTCCTTCTATCGAGAATCACCGAATAGTTACATTCCTAACTTTCAACGTCCACTTCTTAGGAAACAGGCGACAGGAAGGGCGATTGCAAGTAGTAGAAAAAGTTTTGATGATAGTCAAATCCAAGGAAGTGAAATACATACTTATATGGATGGTCCAGCATCTCTAAACGATGCACTCAATGAGGGATTAAGCCCTAGTTCAGATTGGGTAGCAAGGGTTTCTGCCTTTAATTATCTTCGGAGTTTGTTGCAGCAAGGCCCAAAAGGCATTTTAGAAATCACGCAGCATTTTGAGAAGGTCATGAAATTATTTTTCAGGTACTTGGATGATCCCCACCACAAAGTTGCTCAGGCAGCTTTTTCCACTCTTGCTGAAATTATTCCCGTATGCAGAAAGCCCTTTGAAAGTTACCTAGAAAGAACATTGCCACATGTCTTTTCTAGATTAATTGATCCAAAGGAACTGGTTAGGCAACCATGTTCAACAACTTTAGAGATCGTTAGTAAGACATACAATGTTGATTCTCTTCTTCCAGCGCTTGTTCGTTCTTTGGATGAACAGAGATCTCCAAAAGCAAAGCTGGCTGTCATTCAATTTGCAAATAATTCGTTTAATAAACACACAATTAACCCAGAAGGTAATAGTAATAGTGGCTTTATAAAGTTATGGCTTGGCAAGTTATCTCCTTGGGTAAATGATAAAAATGTAAGGCTGAAGGAAGCATCCATATCTGGCATCATATCTGTTTACACCCATTTTGATTCAACAGCAGTCTTGAATTTTATTCTGAATCTCTCTGTTGAAGAACAAAACTCATTGAGACGGGCCCTTAAGCAGTACACACCCCGTATTGAGGTTGATCTGTTGAACTTCTTGCAGAATAAAAAAGAACGTCAACGTTCAAAGTCTTTCTATGACCAATCAGATGTTGTTGGAAGTTCTTCTGAGGAAGGTTATGTTGGAGGATTAAAGAAATGTCACCAATTGGGTCGTTTTTCTGCCGGTTCACTTGATGATGAAGGTGGGCGTAAGTGGAGTTTAGGTCATGAATCTACTGAACTCGATGCGTCCATTGTTCATGTAACTTCCAATGAAATTCACCATTCCAGCCAAAATCTTGATGAGTTTATTTCTGACCCATTATTGCAAGGCACTGATTCAGGTACCAATTGCCTAAAGAAAACAGATTATATCATTGAACATGAGAGTTCTATATCAACTCCGCGTCTCAGTATCAATAGATTTATTGTTTCTGATGGTCATAAACCTATCGACTTGAATCATGGTGATGAAATTAGTAAAGGTTCTGAGCTTAAACACCTTAAAAATAGTCCTGTTAGAGCTAACCTCCAAGGTGACAGTGGGCCTAGTATTCCCCAACTTCTTCATCGGGTATGATTAAAGATATTCTGATAATTGCATGTTTGTTATTTTTAGCCTAATGCCCAGGTCATGCAAACATGTTTTCATAAACTAATCAGGAATCTATTTGCCTGTGGATGCTTGAGTGTGTTGGTCTGAATTTTTACAGATTTGCAATACAAGTGATGTTAACTCAGATTCAGATAAAACTGAGGCACTGCAACAGTTAGTCGAAATTTCATCAAAAAATGATATCTCTGTCTGGACAAAGGTACACATTCTTTCTATTTGACTTATGATGAACACAGCATCTATGTGCTAATGAGTCTTAATTTTTGCCATTGGAGCAAGAATGTTAATAACTTAATTTTGATAATCTTATCCTGAAGGCAATCATGTGTCACCTAAATTTTGTCATCAATATGTAAGCTTTACACAATTGCATTTATCAACTAGTCTGTCTGCTGAATGATACATTTAATGTGTACTTCTTGGCTTTGATTCCAAATCTGGCAATCTGATGAATATGAAAGTACCAAGAAACAGTGGAAAGAATTTCAAAGTTGTTGAATTAAAATTGTTGTAAAAATACAATCGGAAGCAATGAAGTATACATTAGACATGCATCTGAGGCAACATGTAGTAAAAACTAAAACCTGGCAAAAATAAAATCAAAAGCAAGTTCTGCTTGAGGTAATGCTCAGAAATCTACCAATTGATATCTAAGCATAGTTCAAAATCTCATGCCGTATCCGGTGGTATGGGCAGAATTTATCGTTCCACTCGCCAACTGGCACAACACCGCAAGGCCCAGCGCGAGCCCCCGTGGCTGCGTGGAGGCCCTGTGCGAGCCCCACAGCCGCTGAGGTTTTTTTTCTTTATTTTTTTAACTGTCAATTTCTTTTCCTTTTTATTTTTTAATGGTTAATTCTTTCTCCTCTTAATTCTTTCTCCTTCTTCATATTTAATTTTTTTTATTCCTTTCATCCTTTAAACACAGATTTTTTTTTATTTTTCTTTTTTGCTTTCCTCCTTAAATACATGGGAAAAAGAACTCTCTTTAAATCGATTAAGATAAATTTAATTTAATTTAATTTAAACTTACGTAATCCTAATCATTATGGCTAGATTTTAGTTAATCCTAAATTGACTTTTACTCAATCTTAATTTTTAAATATTAGTTTAACCTAATAGTAAGTATTTATAGTAATCAAATATTATAATAATATTTTTTAATTGATATATTTTATATTTTAACAAGTATTGAAACTGTATTGGCATGACACGATATGTACTGAAACCGTATCGTTCTGATCATAAATCGAAACTCTGATACAACTCAAAATTTTAAACAATGTATCTAAGTGCCTACAATTGCAAAACAAAATTAAAATAAACTATATGATCAAACAAAAATCATATTGAATTAGGTTGGACACTATTCCATCCTAAAATAACTAGTAATTTGAGAGGCGCACACCTTCTAATAAATATATGTAATGTGCCACTGCAATTGTCCATGTGAGACTAATGAGCACGACCTAGAGGTACATACTTAGCTAGTACCATGTTGAATGGGGGTGAAGTTCATCTCATTCCTAAATGGCTAATCACCTGACAGGGGGCACGCTGCTAATAAATAGATATAATAGGCTACCACACTAGTTCATGTGGGACTATTAGGTGTGTGTGCGTGCGTGCATTCTAGGTTCATGTGGTACATAGATTTAGTACCATGGTGAATATAGGCGAATTTCGTCTCATCCCTAAATGACAGGGGATACCCTGCTAATAAATAGATATAATAGACTACTACACTAGTTCATTGGTATGCCTGTGTGTGTTATAGTCTCAACGGATCACTCCTAAATAGACATGAAGACAACCCAAAGAAAATCGTTCACGATTAGACATGAAGATGACATTCACCATCCTTTGGAGCAAACCAAATGGAGTTTTCTGCAAGAATTTGACTGTCAAAGTTAAATTAGATAACAAAAGTTAGTCGATTCAATTACACTCAAACTCGATTGATATGAAAAGAGAATGGGTTTGGGAACTAGTACTCCAATAACAATTCAAATACATAGGTTAGAATGAGCTTAGAAAATAGTGGAATCCTTAATACTGTTAAGCCATTGTTTCCCAGATTAATCACTACTTCCATGAACAAAGGAAAGTGGTTCTGCTTAGACCTTGATCAAAAACTAAAACAATGATTACAGATGGATCAAAAGTGTACAAGAAGCTATTGAATAAGTCAATCTGAAGGTGGCTAGTTTTGATGAAGAAAGACCTTAAGAGTTGCTCTGAAGGTGGACTCTCTACACCGCTCCTTCCCATACCAGGCTGCCCTGGTTGGCCATTGCCAAAACATCAAAAGAAAAATCAAAATGTCATAGCAGACATCATTTGCAGACATGGGAATAGCTGTGGCTTTCTCTAGTTGTGAGGAACAAGGAATCTAAGGCAAATACAACTTCCTTTGGGGTCTGAAGAACCCATAGCATCTGATTTGGTCCAAGTTACTTTTGGTTGATGCTAATCATTAAATCAGATTGTTCACTCTTCCAACAAGCAATTCATCTTAAACATCTGTGACTTGTTGGCAGATTTTGAACTTCAACATTACCCAAAATGGGAGTATGATAGAGTTCTATATGCTCAGTCATCAATCAACTTATTACTGCATGTGCCTAGTCTAATGAAATTGGGATCATTTTCTCGTATATCTGCTTGTGTCTCCTTTAGCAATTACTTATTATATTTTTATGCACTTTTAGAATAGATGTTTTGCTTTGCTAGGATGAGCACCCAGCATTTTTGTCAATGGACCATGCACTTTGGATTTTTTTTTAGACGTGTACTTCTGAGTACTTCCGGTTTGAGGTGTTAACTGATCATATGCATCATGCTTTTACATTAAGATAGTACATGTATGTGGCATGCGTGCTCAAGCTCTAATGGCATTTCACTGGTTTCTATGCAGTATTTCAATCAGATATTGACAGCTGTGCTCGAGGCATTGGATGATTCAGATCCTTCAACAAGGGAGCTTGCTCTTTCTTTGATATTTGGAATGCTCAATAATCAGGTATTTCATTATTTGATTCTTCCTTTGCAGCAGCATTCCTATTGACAAGCTTTGCTCTGGTTGTTGTCTCTTTGCTTGTTTCTTTTTGCTCATAGAAGAGTGAGATGGAAGATTCTGTTGAAATTGTTATCGAGAAGTTGTTACATGTGACAAAAGATGTAGCTGTGAAGGTATCCAACGACTCATGGTTATTTGGTTTCCTACTGTATCTATCTTCTTTGTCCTTTTCTTTTTTCCTTTTTGTGTTCCTTCTGCAGGTCTCAAAGGAAGCAAACCAATGCTTGAACGTAGTCCTATCTGAATATGATCCATTTAGATTCTTTAGTGTATGTAGACATTTTCACGCATTAGTAATAGTGATAGTTTAATCATTGAGTTAAACACTTTGACTGAGCTTTTATTCTATTTTGCTTTAATTGCAGGTAATTGTTCCTTTGTTGGTCAGTGATGATGAAAAGACCCTTGTTGTTTGTATCAGTTGTTTAACTAAGGTAGCTTTTTCTTTAGTTTTTGTTCTTCTTATAGTGTCTTAGTTTTCCCTTGATCAAAATTTAACACCTCCAAGTTTATGGAGCACAAGGGAAATAAATTGTTTATCTACTTTCTTGAAGAATTTCATGCTATATTAGTAAGAAAGAAAATTAGATTTGTGTCCTTCAACATTATTGCTTCTCAAGCTACTCTTAATATGAATTTGAGATATAATCTGTGCCAAATTTACCTTTCAATTATTATAGTTAGTCTCCAATGGTTAAGCGTATGAACTTGTCTGGACATAAATATACTTGTATGTAAAATATATGATAACATTAGCTTTATAAAAAAGGGTATATTAAAAATGTAAAACTATTGTATGACAGTTAATTAATTAGTTATTGTTATAAATGATTAGCTAACCACTTTTCCTAAAAGTATGTGCTGGTAGAAAAGGAACTCGTTTAACATTTATATTCTTGGTATATACCAAGGTTTAAAATATCATTTCATGCAAGAGCTTCTATCTTAACTAGAATAACACTATTTCAGTACCTTCTTGTTCCAACACGAGGCATGCTTCGACATGTTTCAAAGCGTGCTAAATCAACTTGAAGGAGTTTAATTCAATACTCTTCCACTTAGCTTATGTACCTCCAAATATAAATTTATAAAGTTAAAATAGCATTATAGTTTTGGAGCAACAAGTTACAAAAAAATGACAAACATTTGACTAATTATACCTTACTAATACCAAAATAAATGTGATGCATAAAATGAGAGCATGGGTTCTTAAACATCCTTATGAGCTTTACCCCAAATCCAACACTCAAATTAAATTGGAACTAGATCATTTGCTATTGGAACTAATTTCTCATTATGTTCATAAATATATCTAGACTTGAAGGGCAGCCCGGTGTACGAAGCTCCTACTATGCAGGTTCCCAGGGAAGGATCCATTGTATGCAGCCTTACCCTGCTTTTTGCAAGAGGCTGTTTGGATTCAAACCCGTGACCTTTTGGTCACAAAGCAACAACTGTACCGTTGCACCAAAGCTCCCCTTCATAAATATATCTAGACTTGGATTATAAAATTTGAAATGGGAACATATCTGGTGTATGATATGGTTACATCTAACTTTTCCAACTTTGGTGCTACTCTTTGTTGTTGGTGGTGCTCTAGATGGTTCTTTCCCTTGTCCCTCCCCTCTCTTTTTAGTGTATTTTATTCTCCCTGTGTTCAAGAAGTGAAATTGAAGAATGAGTAATAGTGATAAAATCTTCCTATCTCATCTTGATCACTCTCGAATGGTACCAGCTAAGTTAATATCAATATTAGTTAGCAATTGGAATGATGCATCTCTAGCAAGTTGACCACTGCTTCTTGACGCTGGAAATCATGTTTAATACTCCACCGTATTGACCCATATGTGGATAGGAGAATAGGAATGGTACAAAGTCAAACATGTGATCTGACTTATCTACTAACGCTAACATAATATAAACATAAGACTTCCTGCTCTCATACCATGTTAAAAAAAAAATCTAAATCTCTTTCCTTGCATCAATTAATAATTCCCCTCATATATATGCCCAATTATTTTTCATTATTCAGAACTCTGATTTAAATAACTTAAGAAAAGCAGTTGGAACTGAACTAGGTTGAGTCATTGAATTTTTGGAATATTTCATCTACGATTTCTCAAATTGCCTACTTTAGATAGAGATTTTCAAAGTTTGATGAAAAATAATAGAAAAATCATTTAAAATGGTAATATAGGACCTCCTTTTGATTCCAAGAAAGTCTGGTCACCTAAATAAAAATCATAAAATGTCTCCATTTCAGAAACCTTCAGCAGAATATTTGTATCTGCAGTACTGTAATTGACAATGCTGAAGTTTGTTTTGTTCTTTGTTCTCCCAGCTTGTCAGCCGTCTTCCACAAGATGATTTGATGAAACACTTGCCGTCATTTTTACCTGCTCTGTTCGATGCATTTGGAAACCAAAGCCCAGATGTGAGAAAGGTGATACGATTTTTATTTAACTCACATTCAAGAGATATGCATTTTTTTTTTCTTCTGATATTTATCATGACATTTCTCTTTTTTTACAATGGTATATTGGTAAGATTGCTTAAGAACAAGCCAAATTCCTAATTGGGTAGGCATTAGCCACAGAAAGAAAATTTGGTGAAGCCAACAAAACATAGCATCTAAATTATTGTTCAACTTTTAGAAGACTGATTTTATGATGCCACTGGTGATAAATGGAAGCACTAGATAAGTTATAGATGATGCAGTGCATCTTTTAAAATTTAATGTATATTGCATGATATGCATATGCATGTCTTGATCATTCCATAGAGTATCTGGTTGAAGTATTTATTGGTTGATTATTTTTTCACTTTGTTTCTCATAATTGCTTCAAGATGGGAGAGGTAGATTTTGTGTTTCCTTATCTATAAGAGGAAAGTGTATTTCTAGAAACAAGAAATATAATAACAGCAAATCTGAGCTAATGATGGCTACAAGTTCACTAATGCAACCCTCAATGATGGTTAGGACCTAGGTAGATAGCAAAAAATCAGCAGCTCAAATTGCTTGTATATTCCATAACCCTGAGAAAGTTTGAGGAGCAAGATATATCAAGAAGGTCAAAGTTATCCCTGATTGAATTATTAAAGGGGTTCAGATTTGGTTGTGTTAAGATATACTGCTCATTGCACACCTATATCTTTATGCTGATATTTTTCAGAAGGATCAGCAGAAAAGTATGCCCTCTTAAAATAAAGTTTCCTAGGGAAGAAGAATTATATAGGTTGCTGCTGTTTTCCTCTCGTTCTTTTCCTATTATTTGATTGTATACAAATATCTTATTGCACAGATTAGTGATATTCAATTTGTCTTGCCTATTGCTTAGGATGTCCTTGGCATTATGCTTTTGTATAGGGATTCTCAGAAAATATTTTCTAACACTTCACAATGGCAATTTTTCAGACTGTCGTTTTCTGTTTGGTGGAAATATACATTAAGCTTGGCAAATCATTTTTACCTTATTTGGAGGGCCTCAGCAGCACACAACTACGACTTGTGACGATCTACGCCAATCGAATCTCCCAAGCTAGATCTGGTGCTCCAATTGATTCTAGTCATTAGATATGTGGTATTTTTGTGTTATTGTTTGTGGATAAGTTGAGGTCGTGTATCTGTATAGTGTAAATCACACTGTCCCCTCTTGTTTGATGATTGTATGGATGACCTTTTTTCCTTATTCTGGGTGGTGGTTTTCCAAATGACTTTTGGTGGAGATCAGTGATGTTTTCCAGAAACGGATTGAGTGGAGCCTCCATCGATCTTTTAGTGCCATATTGCTTAGTTATCAAAGGGTGATAATTTTAACTTAATTTGCAGAAACGTGGCCTTTGGAATTGTTGCTGTGATTTGTGCATGTTTTTTTCATTCCATCGATTATTTGTCTATTGTTGTTTTAGTGTAATTTTTATTACTTTGGTGGATCATTTTTGAGGTATCCTTTTCTGCTTGCTCTTATTAAGAACCTGGAGGTCGGGAAGATAATCCAAGAAAACTTACTCGTTTGTTGCGCTCCTTTCTATAACTTTGTAACAGCATTGGTTGATTTACATATCTAGCAGCTGATTTGCAATCATCCACATTTGATAATGGCAACTCTACTCTCTTTTTTTCACCTCTGCCCATGATAAGTATTTGGCAAATCAAATTATTATTGGCTCAATGAATTATTATTGTCATGATCATATAATTTTTTTAAAACTTTTTTTAATGATTCATATTATTGTATGCATTGTCAATTAAGACTTTTTTTCTGGTACATTTACTAGGAAATATAAATATAACATATATTATATTTAGAAGTTGAACTTGAAGGACTTCTTTTGAATACTTTTTTACTGCATTCCCCCTTGTAGGCTGTGGGGGTGTCTATTTGTCATCATTAATATGATATCATATAATCCTAGTGGCACTTCATTCTTTCATTGCATGCTGGATCCTCAAAGTCTGAAACAAAAAGAAACAGCATTCGGTAAACTAAGCTGTATACTGAGTGCAAAGGGTTTAGGGTCGAGGAACTTGGACTTCACTACAAGGCAAACCTATTTAAATTACAACAAGACACCAAAATCTTACTAATTGACAACTCATTCATAAGCATACAAAATACTGGCTTACTCTAAGAGGAGCTTGAACATGACTGAAGATAAGCAACTTAAAGGGCAGTAATTGAAGAGCAGTAAAGAATGAACTTCCTTGATTTGCTTCAATCTGCTCTAGAGATGATTCTTCTGAGTATATTGTTTAAGAATGGGAACTTTTTTGGAAATATTGATGTCCTGATGCTTACTCGTCTATATTTGAGGTGTTTGACAAATCTCCAGAAGAAATGTTTTTGTTGGATCCACCACCTTGCAATAATCTCACTAGCTATTGCTATCTACTGATTCCTCTGATGTAGGTTCGGCAATGTCCTGACGAGCGGAGAGCACTTTATCAAGGGTTTGGTCAGGAACCTTGATTCCAGTAGTCTCCATATCTGTGACAATTGCAATGGCGGCGTCCACTTCTCCAAGCTCAAGACACAACAAAATAACTTCATCGTATATTGGGCTGAATCCATTGAAAGGGGAAAAAAAAAATTAGCCCAAAACCATTATTAACCATTTCAGGAAGAAAAAAGAACAAGCAACTATATATCACACAGAATAAAATGGCCAACTACTGGCTAATGTAGCAGATAGTGCGGTTTGAGGTAATAAACTAAAATCTTTAATTCAATAAATACTGTCCTTGTAACAGTGAACTATGGAGGAAAACACAAGTTACCTTCCGAACGCATAGCCAAGGCTATGCGTTGTCTGTAAGATTGTTAAAAAGGCTGATGGCAGAGGAGCTTTTATAGCAGCACGGAGAATCATGGCACAATCGCCAATGGTTGGTGTCCCGTCTAACTGAATAACCTGAAAATAATGGCATAAAACATTCAGTTGCAGGTCCAGAGCTTATAATGGTTTCTAAATCTAGGAGTGCTCAATCATAACATTTCACAATTTTCTGTTTCAGAGGCAGGGAAATAGGAGCAGAAAATTTTAAGTAGAATTGTTTGGAACAGTTAAAGATAGGCAAAAATCTTCTAATGATGATTTGGCCGCATTACCTCTGGAAGGCTGTAAATATTTACATTCTTATCTACTATTTTGCACGAGACTTCTCGTCTCAAATTTCTTTGAAAATAGATACAATAGGTGACAACATCGTCTTCTCTTAAAAATCCATGATTCAGTAAATGATGGCTATAAAGATTTGATGGGAGAAGATTAAAAAAATTTCTAATCTCACTATAACAAAAAAATATGATTCAAACGAAACTTGCAAAATGTTACATCTTTAGTTCCATTAATGTCCATAAAAAATGTTGACTAGTTGGTTTCATTACATTTGAAGGTTGTTATACAAGGAACAGCAGGAGAGCCTAAATATGTGATATTTTTAAAGAATATCTATTATCAAAGAGGTGATAAGGCTCTTGTACCTAGGACAAGCACATAAGTAATGCAACTATGCAAGGTCCCGAATACCTTGCACTTTGAGCAACTAGAAAGATAAAAGAAGTCAAGAAGTAATCGGCCTGCTAGAAAAGTAGAGTTAATACTTAACAGCAAGAGCTGCAAAACAAAATGTATAGAAGAGATGGGGCAAATAAAGAAGCTCGACAGAAAGAATAATGAATAGATTATAACCAAGAGCCACTAAACATGATTTCATAGCAAGAAATATAAGGGATTGCTTAGCGTCCCATTTTTGAACCTTCCACATGTTGACTATGAAATAGAATGATCGTGTGAAGAGTAACACTGATCTTGTTGTTTTACTGGCAAAACATAACTTAAGGAGGCATAATAAGCCAAAACAAGGAAAGACCATATTTGAAACCAACTAGTCTAGCAAAACAAGGAGGCATAATAAGCCAAAACACTGACCTTGTTGACCTTATGGAATGGAATGACTGTGAAGAGTAACACTGACCTTGACGTTTTACTAGCAAAACATAACTTAAGGAGGCATAACAAGCCAAAACAAGGAAAGACCATATTTGAGATGACAAAGTACATGTGGCCATCTGATGTGCATACTAACATATGGTAAGCTAAAAAATGGCAGAAAACTGCATGAGGTGATCATACATACCTTTTGCATGATTTTAATTGCTAACCCTACTTCCCATTCTTGGGACCATTTGTGAGGCTTTTTATTTTTCAACTCTCTCTCCCAAGACCAACCCCAAGCATCTGCAATTGTGAACATATCTGACACATCAAAAATTCTTCTCTCTCTCATGACCTTTAATGCTTCAGTTACATCCTCTGGAAACCAGTCTTCATCATCATCATCCTACATTAGTAAAAATTGAGATTGCATAATAGATGAAAGTTGGTTTAAGCAAAATTTATACAAAATAAAGGAAACATACTGAGAGGAATAGAAATTTAACAATCTGGCCCATAATAGTTAGAAACTTAATAAGGACTCCTCTTAGACTCTGTTTATGAAGTAGAAAGCATAAGAGGAATAGAAATTAATAATGAAGCAATGAGGATTCTGATATATTCTTTGTCCATGTTATTGACTTGAGAGGTTGAAATGTGCCTTGAATTATTCCTTTTGTTTGCATGGAGAGAAGACTATAATGGATGGACAGATTTAGCATTTGGATATTTTATCTCTCTTGTTTCTTCCCAGACAAAAATGAAAATATCTTGCCGTTGTCAATCTTCACCTGAACATCCCGGGTTTTCTATTAAAGTAATGAAGGATACCAATCCCAGATTTCCATATATGGTCTTCCCTTTATTTTTTTTCTCCTTTAAGTATGCAAATCCAATGGACTTGTGTTAGAAATATGTTTTTTTTTTTTTATCAATTTCCTTTAAAAATAGCCTAACTTTATGAAAATTTGGTCATCAATATATATATGCAAACAAATTCATTAGGAAGCCAACTTGCAAAATGATAACATTTAATATCATATACAAGACTTTGCAAATTGAAGAAACAATAGGCATTAAGTTCGAGGGAACTACACCATAAAATGTGCCTTAGAAAATAGTCAAAATTTACAATTAATTTGTACCATCACAAATGCTTGCAATGCAACTAGTCATTCAAATAACCAAAGAATCAAACTCATAGGTACTATGTTAGAAATCATTAACCAGCTACCTGATTGAGGTCATTATTTGAGGTATAAAACAATTTCAAGATAAAAAAAAAATCATTGGATAGCTAGCCTAGTAAGTCAATCCAAACTGAGTTTGTAATGGCTAGACTCCAGAATAGGGATCAAAACAACAGAAGAATTTATGGGGACCAAGTCCATTAAAGATGATCCATAGGAAGAATCAATCATCCGCATTCTACATACCAGTTATCTGTTAGCTATATACAAAAGACTACCTTCCTCTTCCTGAAAAATTCAAGGGAATGCAAATTTTCAATTCAAATGCTATGCTTCATATTTGGTTGTTTGACAATTTATATTTCGCAAACTATGCTGAATAAAGAAGATGACAGAACCAGAAACAAAATCACACTTTGTGAAGCGTACAGAATTCCTTTTTTCCATTTCAAAAGTGAAACCTTAGTTTCATGTTGTTGTATGGTCATGACTCATGATACCATTTCAACCCAAGCTTGACCAAGCATGATTTTCGAAGGCATCACTTTAACAACCTTTAAAAGATTTGTGATGTTTAATCAAAAACTATTCTGACTTGCATGAAATTGACAAAAGAATCAAAGCAAATGAAGTCACATGTAGCTGGCAAAAAAAATCAAGATTTTGATGCTTCTGGAGTGTTTATGGGGTAAATTATAGGCTACGAAGAAGAACAGAAAACAAGAATAGAAAAGCCTGCAGGAAGATGCAAGCAATAAAAGATACAAAAAAAGAAGATGCAAACAATAGAAGATTTCAAAAAATATTCAAAGCTATATTCTTTTAATGACATTAGTAGACAGCATAAACTCTGGAGTAAATATTTACAGTGACTACTAGTGCATCTTGATGAACAATTACTAGGGGAAAACAAGCATTTCATTAGCGGTTAAGCATGTGAAATCACCCAGACAAACCTACACATTGTGTAAAAATAAATGTAATCTGTAATAGGAATGAGTATGAGAATTAAAATTTCTTTATACCATGAACTTAATGTCAACATCACATGCATGCAAGAATATGTCCATGCCATATAACCATGTGAAACCATAACAATCAAGGGACTCGCTCAAATACAAACATACAAAACTTAGCAAACACTAGACTTTGCTTGACAGAAAGAAGCAAAATATCTAAGAAACCATACACGTCTGTGTGTATATTAATATGGATTATGCCAATCACAAACCAGGGAGCTATAGTATATGTTTGTGTGTGTATTGAGACATGTACAATGATGAAAGAATCGTAATATACAAAGAAAATATATAATGGCAAACCTCTATAGATGCTCGAGCAACTCTCCTTGATTTTTTTGCTGAAGAAGTTTCTCCTGAATCCTTTAACAATTGAACACCAATCATTTGAGGAGGTTTGGCTCTCTCAACTTCTTTTTCTTTAGTTATATCACCTTCTTGATTTTCTGTTTGTTCAACAACTTCCTCTTCATCTACCTCATCTTCTTCTGCTTCTTTTGTCCCATCCTCCAGAGGATCTATATCATCTGCTACATCAAGAATTTCAGAATCTGATAAATTATCCTTCTCGTGCACATTGGTCAAACTTTCATCAAGAAAACGACGCTTCCAGTATTCTGTGTTTCCATCTTGAAGTTTAATACGCGCTATCAGTTCATCCACTTCCTCATCAACCTGAAATGAATAGAAAAAACATGTTAATCCAATCATACTCTACTTCATTTTCTCCGTATGAGGAAAAGGGCATATGAAGTGTGAACCAAGAGATATGCTCTTGAAAAGAAATGACAGTTGACAAGTACTAGACAAAAAGCACAATTTTATAGATTTGTTTCACATGATGATAGGAGTTTTCTACAAAAAAAAAAATAAAAAGAGGAAATATTGCTTGCCTCTTCTTCTTCCTCCTCCACAGGTGGTACCCAAAGTGGACGGCCGCGTGAACGGTTTATTCTTCTTGCCTTCTGCACTCTCTGGTAGAGTACCGGTCTAGTTCCATCTATAGGCAGACCTTGTGCATCTAGCTCTTCCTTTAGTTCTGAGACTATCATTTTACTCGCAGCCTTTGGTTTCAAAGCATTTTGGTTAGGCCCTTTTATTATTTTCCTTAATCTCTCCTCCACTCTAATATAATCAGCTTCTGAAGCATCACCTAAAATGGAAGGTCCTTCATTTTTTAAGGTTTTCAGGAGCTTGCGGTGGTAGATCTTCCACTCCTCAAGACAACACTGTTTGAAAGATGTTTCATTCGGGTTTGAATAGGCAAAACCAAGGGCATCTGGATCTAAGGGTGCTTTTCCGCTTCGTGGCACCCACCGCTTGCGTTCTCCTGTAAGCCCACCTTCTGCAACATATCTGTAGATCACAAGGAACTCAATATGTGTGAACAGGGGCTCAAAATATGATATAAGTTCATTGTTCATGTGATATTGTGATGAAACTCTACATTGAAACACCTGGAGATCATTAGAGAGCATCCTCAAATCCCCAAATCAAAACAGTGATAGTTCCACAAATCAACAATTCACAAACTGTGGGATCTGTTATGTGGTTGTACTCATCTCTTGCACGGATTTGTATGAATCTCATTTAAAGGTGATTTGAGGATTCACCTAAACAGGGGCACAAAATACTAGCTCATATGATTAAGAGGATCTTTGATCGGTTGCCAAGTCAGTCCACTATATCCAAAATAAAAAATTGAAACCCCTCTGATTATTGTAATCTCTGGAATAAACCAAAGCACCTTTGAAATTAGAGTTGAGAGGAAGGAGCTTAAGTAGAGCTATTCAAATACCTATAAATTGCTTAAGGAGTCCTTGTGTGTCATCCTACAATCTCTTGTTAAATTATAGATGACACTTCTATAAAGACATGAGCAGATTTCCTGAAATGCAAAATCTAAGTGTTTGATTTCTTTAAATTTTCATGCTAGGATCAAGAGAAATTGAAATGGCTATGTTCTCATAGCATGAGAAAAATAGCATTAGTACTCCCCATGTGGCTTTAAGGCATAGTGATTTAGCCGTGAAAATTGATGTGAATTGTTAGAGTCTCACACTAAAGTGTTGGACAAATGATAATAGTATTGTTTCTGAGAGGAGGAACAAAATCATTATGGAGAAGCTAAGATTGCATGCTAAGAAAAAAACACTTACCTTAGATACTCCAAAGAGTAGTCAATGGAATGATTATTTGTTGAGCAGGTCTCCATCATTCCTTTAGAATTTTATCAACAGAAGATAGCATGGATAGAAAAGAAACCATCATCTAATTATGTTGTTGATTGTCGACCAATTAATGGGTTACATTTTCATATCACCAACAACAATATATGTCTAGATATTTTTTTGGTTCAAATATTACAACATAATTAAGGTTTTCTTCTTATTCTAGATGACTGGAAGAAAACTAGGGCATGCCCTCTCCCATTTGATTAATGGATCATGTGTTCTCCCATGGTCATTTTACTTTTTATCCATCAAGGGCATTTTCCATGTTATCCTTTCGTATTCTTGTTTGTGGTATATGTTCTAACTATGAATTTTACAAATTTATCCTCAATAACAGTCTGGCCAACTAATCAAGTTATAACTACAGAGTTTGTAGTATGAAACTCAATACATCAAAGCTTCTACAAATTAGATATAATGTCATAATTTACACAATGAAACAACAAGCCTTTATGAAAAACTGAGGAATATATTTTTCATTCCATTGTGACTAAAATTGACAAATTATTGTGCTACTACCTAAAACAATATCCACAATAAAAAATGAGGACAGTACCGGGCTATATAATCAATTTCAAAACCCACATCTGCTTCTTCTTGCAATGGTTCTATCCAGGAGCTCACAAGTGTACGATATTTTCTGCTCACAATCATAGCCCGTGGTGCAATAGGTTGATTATCTTTAGCCATTGCTTCTAAAGCCTCCAGCAGCTCAACAGCTCGTCCTGGTTATCCAAGTAACTAAATATGTGTGGTCATTCATAATCTCCATGTCAACGAAGAAAATCTAATTGGAATTATTGCAACAATCTTATGTAAATAATGTCAGAGAAAGATCAATGCAAGTAAAACAATAAGCAACCAGAAGGAAATTGCTGTGACCCATCAAGCCCTTGGGAGTTGGGACACATCATACTCAGATAAACCAATAAAAAAAATATTCTCAACAAATTACCAAACAAAATCTAGTGTTCAGAGATTTAGGACATATAACTAAAAAATAACTAGCTTATTTTGAATGCTTTTTGAAGTTCGCCTAGCACAAGCAAAAAAGATAATTATCAATAAAACATTGCATGATAAATCATCAAGCCATAAAATTAACAACCACCAAAACTCTAGTATATGGCAATTGCCTTGAGTTAGCAAAGTGATTATACAATTTTATACAACTATTGCCAGTTAAGATTTAAAACTCCAAGGTTCTGTTTCCTTGAGCAGAAACATCTGAAAAGGAAATGGCCCTGGGGAAAGGAAGGGTAGGACCCATATCTCTATACCTTTTCTAGAAACAGTTGGGTAACTCTTTCCCTTGCAATGCTTCAGCACAAATTGAGCAGAGAGCAGCAATAACTCAATGCTAGCTATCTTTATCGAAGAAAATTAAAAGAAATATTTTTCACTATCTATTTTGTTTCTCAAAAATCAAGCTAGAATTATCTTTATAATTTTCTTTCCATCCAAACAAAAGATGGGAAACTTTCTTTCCTGTTTCCTCAACCTCAAGAGAAAGCTGAAAGGGGATCAATTTCCTTCTTTCCCTACAAACTTATTTTACTAACCTCATTTCTCTCACCTGCACTTTCCCTCCCCTAAAAGAAAACACACCTGAATGTACCAATGTTATATCACCTACAAAGAAAATATGATACACATGCTCTCTAGATAACTTCATATCTCAAAAAAGTATTTTTAAGCTCTATTTGATCCATAAAAAATATTCTCCAGGAAAATCTTTTGCATATTTTCTATCAATAAACTCCTCTTTTCCCTCCATATCCAGGCTGTCTAACAAACCGACAAGTCAGGTAGGTCAAGCGGGTTGAGTTAGACAAGTCACACATGTCGGACAACTAAGCATGCGATGGGATCAACAGGCTGATTAAGGCAAACAGATTATTCAGTCTAATCAATTTGGTTTCGCCAAGCAAAGCAAGCAAACCAATCAAGTCAGTCGAGCTAAGTAAGCTAATCAATCTAGTTGGTTCAGGTGAACTAGCCGGTCTAGTTGATTCAGGCGAGCTGAGTGAGTCGGCAGTCCAATAAGTCATATATCAGTCAGGTTGGTCCAGTAGGGTAGGGCAGGATGAGTAGTCTATCAAACTAATCGCGCTTAGCTGGATAGGTGGTATGGTGGGTTGGGTGGTCCATCAGACCAGGTTGTGTCGAACAATCCAATCACAGAAGGTGGCCTTGTTCGGTCTGGAAGGCCGGTGAGTTGAGAGGTCATATCAAGTCAAGCAGGTTGGGTGCTTGCGCAAATTGGTTGGTTCTGTGCAGTGCGAATCAGTCTGGGTAGGTAGGCCGGTCTATCAAGGTTAGCCCGGACAGGCATCTATCCTACTCCGCTCAACTAGCCTAACTAACCAGCCCGCCCAACCAACCCGACTAGGGGAAAAGGAAAATGTCTTCCCCTCTCTGCCAAAGCCAAAAAACATATTTTGGCATATTTTAGCATCACATGAAAACAATAGAAAGTAATCTATTTTACTTGAAAATGTTTCTCGCATGAAATGTTTTTCTGCAAACAAGTTATTTTCGAGTAAGCAAATGGAGTATTAGCTGAAGATATCAGTAAACATTAGATTCCCATAAATAAGATTATGACATTTTCTGCAGAGTGACTAAGGTAATTTATAAAGGTATTGAAGAATAGCTAAGTAAATGAAAATTTCTGTAACATGAGCAAGAATAAGAATTCATAAAGCTCTAGGAAAAATGTATGATGAAGTTATTTTATGAAGTTTCAATTTCAATACAATTACCATGCATATAAAACTCGTGTCTCAATAAACGAGCTTGGAGCCTAACAAGTTTATCAATAAATTTTTTCAAAAAGTTATAGTACTGTCAATCAAACAAGTACCTTCACAGCATAAAGCTCGCAAATAGAGTGACAATGGATCACCAAAATTCCCTTCATTATACAAAACCCTTGTGCCCCCAGGAATATTCTTAAGGGCTCGAAAATGTCGAATTGCTTCCTTTACAACACAATATTTTGTAAAACACTCCACCATTAACCTAACATAAAGGTAATTATCCATCAATTCAACAGAAACTGAAATACAATGAGTCCAGCTAAAAAAGAAAAATATCAAATCTTATTTCAACGGATTTTGTGGAGATGCTCAAAAACCAATTAAAGGGCAGCTGGTGCACGAAACTCTCGCCAATGCAGGGTTCCGGGAAAGGTCTATTGTACGCAGCCTTACCTTACTTTGCAAGAGGTTGTTTCCGAGACTCTAACCCGTGACCTCTAGGTCACCCGGAAAAAAACACACAGACACACACAATTAAATCCACAAATCTCAATAAAAGAAAAAGCGATTACAAGGAAAATAGGTTCATCAAAAAGGATTGGCTCAATGCATTATTTTCAAAAAATTTATTTCTGAAAAAAAAAATCACACACACTCCGAAGTCCGGACTTACACTCTTGATCCTTAGATTATGGGGTAGATAGAACCAACCCTACATAGCGTCCCCCATCTATGTGTATTAGATTAATGATATTTTCAACTAGATTAATGATATTTACAGTTTAGGCCCCATGTTACAGGTACCATTGATGGAATTTCATCCTCCATAATAAAAAAATAATAATTTCTGATAATAAAATACTTAGACCTTTCAAAGCCATAACAAATACAATTGCTAAGTTGATCAACAAGCAAACCAACTAATCATTGGAACTAATAAAACCTGTAATTGTCAAGAACCTAATTGAACACATGAAAAATCCTATTTCTGAAATACCATATAACACATCGTGTAAAGTGTAGTTTTCCATTAATGAATAATAAACATATGTAAGGTACATGGAGCATTAAAAATCCTAATATTTTCTCCATCAATTTCTTCATGAAATTGATATCCTCATCTTGATACCAATTATATCCCCAATCTCATGATCCCACAAACAGCAACTTCGCCTGCTCATGAATAAAAATCTGCTTGTACACGGACTGAGAAAGAATGACATCTACATATATGAGAGATACTACAAATTGTACAACTCACGTGCGGAAGAGGGATTGAACATCACCTCCCACTAGTTCACCTCCCACTAGTGAGATAAGATAAGACGACTAACATGGTTTGGCCCTATCAATCCAACATCGACCAGCAACTTTGCATATAGAAGAGCAACAATAACGACCTACATTCATTATTAGAGATCCTAATCATAGGTAGTTTTATCTATGCATGTTTATATTCATTATAGCAACTTTACAAATTACACCCCAAGATATGTAATATTTTTGATTGGGTCCTAACAAAGTCAAAGAAGAAATACAAGCAGAGTACTGAGGTGACATTAAAGATAAAGTGAAGGAGAATGAGAGGTGATAAATATGAGGTTCATTATTTCTTTTCTTCTAGAAATAGAGAGATAAAGGTTAAGATTTTGGATCATAAAAGGTTCTAGTGTTTTTTGTTAGTTACCACCAGGTATCTAGCTTACGCCCACTAATCTAGGAGTCACCGGCCCGACACCACGGAAGTTTCCTACCGGTCACCCCAGAGTAAATCGGGAAGTACTCACAGCGGACGACCCATCAACCCAGAGTTCTTAGGTCAACCGCCCATTAAGAAAAATTCATCCGTTAATTCGCCGAAACTGAGACTCAGATCCTTAGATACCTAGAAACTGAGAAGGTGTCCTGCCGCTGCACCATTACCCTAAGGGCATAAAAGGTTCTAGTGTTGTAGCAATAGATTGATGGCTCTGATATCATATTGGATGATGCGGAAAGTACAATCAAACCACAAGTCCTAAATATATGTATTAGGATATTGTTGCTTACAACTATGATCTTGTATATTTACATAATTATAAGCATATCTTCAACACACTAATGAATATATTCTTCTATATGATGTATATGATTATTTCATGAATTAATGTTGTGAAATGGCTTCAATGTTAAGCCACAGCTTCCTAAAGTTCAATACTATGAAAATAAATAAATTTAATGAGTTTACTTTGCTTGGTTTACGCAAGACTCCAAGATGATGCTAAATAACTTCATCTGAGATCCTGCAAAACCACAATACAAGCTCAGAAAAATCGAAGAGCTAATCTGTATAAAACAACACCATGCATGACTTCTTTGGCATGCTATCTGGAAGAGAAAATGCTTGATTTACATGTACAATAGACTGTTAACAGCATGCATTTGATGTCTATAGTATAAAATTATAGATCCATTCATTGAACATTTACCTGAAAGTAAACACTAGCTAACAACCTAACACGCAACCCTCACCCTTTATCATCCAAGCTTGGAACCGACATCGATGGGTTTTATAATATAAAACTATATGTAAAAAACAAAATTCGAAGAAACTCATAAAGCAAAGAAAGAGAAATAGGGAGATCATGCCCTTAAAAGAAAAATATTTAACTAAACGGGTTAAGATAAAATCAAAATGACAGGAAGGGAAATACCTAATAAAAGTAGGCTAGATGTAGTTGGAATTTTCAAATAAAAATAAAGAGAAACTAATAGCAGAGACAATGTCTTTACGCATAAGTTTTAACAGTTGGCTGCAAACGCTTGTGATCTTCAACCATCATCCCAAGTAACTCAGCAACATCCTGCACCCTAAGATCCAATGGAAAAATAGAAAACCATCAGCTGCAAATGAGAGAAAGTGCAATATATCTGATACCCAGAACTTGGCAAAATACTAATTTTGTATATGAAGGTGTCAAATTTAACCACGACTGAGATGGCAATTACATGCAGATTGAACAAAAATAAAAATGGGGCATAACCTATCTCAAACATAATCAAATATGTGATATAATAACATTAGCATTTAAATTTCAAGAAAATTAAAACCTTAAATAAGTCCCATGAATCCAATAATTAATATAGACTGAGTTTTTTACTGGTAGAAATAGTAGCCCCTCTAGTCCTATACCACATAGCGACTACTGGTTAGATCAAAAGCAAACAACAATTAGTTATCTGACACACAAATCACTATAAGATGCACCACAAGGTGATGCTTGTCAATCTCTAAACTTAAATAACAAGAAGTTAAGCTTACTGTTGGAGTAATGCACTCACAACAGTCAAGCAGATAAATCTAAGCCAATCCTTTTTACATGAGATTTAAATGACAGAAGTATTACTAACTGATATGACCTTACAGAAAAGGTTAATTTTGAGTTAAAATTCTCATAGTTGATCCCAGAAAAAAATAAACAAAATAAATAAATAAAATATGCTCTACTCATGACTTTCGAAGAGTGTTAGAAGTATGGATTAATAGGGCTATTGTTGTAGTGGGTTTATTCCCACGTTAGTAGTTCTGGAGTTGGGGTTTTATCATGCATATAGCACTTCTCTCATTAATTAAGAAATACAGCATTTTCCTTATCATCCAATTCTATAAACACATACCCAAGATACTAAGTAGGAAAATGACAATCAGCAGCAGCATATGAAAGTTTAAATATGAGTCCAACACCAGCTTTTGTGGCAAACACAGTAACATTTTAAAAAAAAAAACAAATATGAATAAGAATACAATGCTCGAGCAGAAGATTTACCTATCATAGGACTCAGCCCTAGTATATGCCTGGATCACCCAGTTATAAGTCTCAGTATTGGGCTTCATGTAATCTACAAAACAAAGTACTAATCAGGAGGAGCAGAAATGGAACAACTATTAGTTTGTGAAGGCATGTTTTATTTAATGTCATACAAAATGATTAGCATACAACAGAATTAGAACCAATTTGTATGGCTAACAAGAGGAAACAACACATAGTATCACTGCAAACTTCATGATAACCCCACCAGTATTACACAATATTCAGCAAATATTAATGAATCTAAACAAGGCCCCACCAGTATTAACAATATTCAGCAAATATTAATGAATCTAAATAAGTGTTATGAAAGCAACCATTAATAGTTCGGCATTCAGATTAAATAAACATTTCAGAACAAAAACAAGGATGGAAAGAGCTGACTGATGTTAGTGAATATAAGCTCCAAAACAAGTGTCAGTATGTATGGAGCCAGGACATATTGGTGGAAGTCTGACCAAAGATCTGTATCAATATAAAACCATGCACTTTCTAACATGTATGAATAGCCATAGTGAATACCATTATGCAAGGTTTAAAATCTCGACCCATGCCGAGGATTCAGTCCCAGACCGGAACGATATGGTTTCAGTATCATATCGTGTTGTGCCGATACGGTTTCGGTATTTTTTTTTATTTATATATAGTAATTATTAGATAAATATGTTTATGGTGTATAATTTAAAAATAAGTTGTATATTGATTTTATATAAGTTCTCCATTATTGAACAATTTAATATTGTTAAAAAAATAATTAAATACAATTTTCTTTAAAGAAAATTGATCTATCAATAACTCGAAATAAAATTGACATATCATAATATGTTACCTTACTAATACCAAAAGGAGTGGTGTGAATCAGATGGAAACATTGAATCTCCAGATTAAATTATCATAATTATATAAAATAATATAAAGATGTTATTTTGTATATAATAATTATATAATTCAATTAATTATTAATTTAAATAATATATATTTAAAGTAGTCAAAAATATCAGAATATCAATCAAACAGTAAAAAATAAATAAATAATATTAAAATATAAATTTGATTTATTAGAATTTTTAAATAAAATTTAATACATATATATATTGGGATAATTTAATTAAGGTTTATGAAAGCCTCTTCGAAGTATTACACTTAAATTAGGAATTGTTTTAATTAATTAAATCTAATTTTAATTTTCTTTAGGGAATAGGAACACTCGGAATGTCCTCTGACGGCATTGCGTGTCCTGGGATGCTTTCAACGCCGCCGGAAGCATCACGTGACGCTTCCAACTCCGCCAAAAGCATCCTGCGACACTTTTGGTGGCCCCAAAGGCGTCCCTGGACACCAACGACCCACCTTCTGGCACACAACACGCGTGTGTGACGCACGAAATCGTTCGTTGAGCGGTGCAAATTTCGCTCTGCAATCAGAATAGTAAAAATTGTCCATGCCGCTCTGCATGGAACGATATTTCAATCCCTGCCATTATGACATAGAAAAAACAAGAATCTAGGTAACATATACTTTTTTTTCAAGATTCAGAATCCATTAACATGTTCCAGATAGCACAATCAAGATGCTCACTTAAAGACTTAAAGGATTAATAAAAAAGTAACCAAAGAAATGTATATGTCAATTTAAACATGACAAAATATTAGCAGAGACAAACAGCTTTATCCATAAAATCTTCACCTAAATGATAGGTTTCTAATGTCCCTGAGTTTTGTGTCCAACAAAAGACAGATAAAAGATCATTTACAATTTGTAGCACAAAAAAGATGAAGCATCTCCTGCATGCATCTAATCAAAATAACCAAGGGAATCTAATAACCTAAAGAGCATCATCTAAATGAAAAAAATAAATTTACATTAGAATACGATCTGCACCTTCACCCCCATATTCCATATTTTCAAATGTTGAAAAAGCTATTTCTGGAATTCCACAATTTGCCTGCATCAGAATGCCAAGGTAACTACAGTTTGTACAGAAGCATGTTTGTAAAAACAACAGAAAGTGAAATTTGGTTCTAAGGAGAAAGATCGTAGTTTCCATCATACCATGTAGCAGGAAATTACACCTAAATCCACTTCATTATGCAAGTGATTGGATAAGAAGGTTCACATCTAATAGCCATTATACTTGTATATAATTCTAGATATTTTCTCCAGGACTTGTGTGGCAAATGCAACCATGAACTAAGGAGACATACGAAATCTTAAGTTGCATATAGATAGATTATTCTGCATACCTAGGGTTGCATATAGATAGATTATTAAACATACTCTGTCAAACACCCAAAGGTCATCTCAGATCAGCAAATAAAGTTATGCATAGTTGTCGACCTACTCAAACTTTAACTAAGCAATATGATCATTTATTTATTTTATTAAACAAGACGATTACCTGAATTTTCAACATATTCATCAAACTAGCAATTGAGTTTTGTAGGAAAAACCATACATGGTTGTTTCCAACCATAAGAACACCAACTTCAACATAATAGCACACACTACCGTTCTCAACAAAATATTCCCAAAGATAAATCAGTAGAATAGAAGGAATAACTAGACGGGCTCTGAAGATCAAGAGTTAGTGACCAAGAAAACAAATTAAAAAATGTTTATGTTTTAAAAAGTGGATTACACTGCTGCATATTAATTTTCAGAAGGGGGCAACTTATGCAGCAGCCTAAATCTCATATGCTTGTATGTGTTTGCGTCTTTCCAAAATGCATATGAATTTCTTAGGTTCATTGATTGGGTATTTCTATTACATTGATTGCATATCTTAACAAATAGTTGTGTATGTAAAGATGTAGATCGCCTATGTTGATTAACACGCATTGTTAGAAATATAATATGCATTTTATCAATATAAATTTTGGACCTCATAGACAGCCACATCTGTGATTGCGTACTGCATGTGCCATGCAGTTGGAAGAATTTTTAGAGGAAAAAAAAAAACATAAGCCTCTCATATGGTAGTTATATGAGGTTAATTTATCCCTAGATTGTTAAATTTCAATCATGTCCAATCTAATACTAATTAAACCAGTTTTAGGTAATACATAAAGAAAAATAATAAAAAATAAATAAATAAAATAAAAATAAAAAACTAATAAATAAACAAAAGACTTACTCTAATGATTTCTCAATACTATTACACATTGCTTCAGTAGATTGGCATGCATTGTTATATTTCGGTTCCGTGTATTGTAGAGTGCATAGTCACATATGTCAAATATGTTATTATTTAACATGTTGGGTGATAATGTAAATTTCAAATCAATTTGTTATTTGTAGACCTAATTAAGGAGAGTGCATATAGAATAAACCTGAAGCTTGAATTGCATCGCGAAATTAAGGATTCTAAGTTAAGTCAAATTAAAGCTAAAAGAAATTTCAACAATAAGAAATAAGAGGAGTAATTAAGATGAATACATAGGAGGAAGCTCATGTATGAGTTTCAATAATTTTTTGGTCTGTCTTCAACAAAGAGATTAACAAAGATATCATTAATATGATAGAGGGGATAAAATGGAGAAGAGCTTTTCCTCGCATGCCCTTACAGTAAAAGGACAATTTTTTGCAGTTGCTTTGTGGGTTAAAGTTTTGGACAACTAGAAAATAACATGCAAAATATGGTCATTGAAATTAAAAAAAAAAAAACCTAAGATGAATGTGTGAGATTATTAGCAGATAAATCACAAAAACAACTTTACAAGGGTAATTAGATGTATTCAGAAAAGATGATGATTTGAGAGAAAATATATAAAGATATTATGATTGTGTCCAAAGACTACAACTAGATTCTATAATAAGGCAAGTTACATAAATTTGAATTGAAAGTGTGAGGGGTAAAAGGAAAACAAAGAAGTATTTATTTTATATAATTAAAGGGTTCTAGGATTTACTAGTGAAATCACCTAGTATAAGTTCATTAGCAATAAGATACATGTAGCAGCACAATCTATACAAGTTGATTAGTTAGGCCCCATGACTTGTTGTTTATGAGGTTGATAATAGTAATATGAAATGAATATATCCCAACTTGCATATGTCTTCACATACTGCATGTCTTATACATCGACACTGCTACTAATTGTCTATACAGATTTTTTAAAACCTTGGATCAACCACTTAACGATTGTTACAGGTTTTCAAGTCTTCGATGTTTAGATTCAATTAGTCTCCAAATTGGAGACAGATTGTAATTACATAAAATCTTCAACTCCATGCGAAGAGTAATTGATATAATTAGCTCATGAGCTCCAAAATAGAAAATAACTGATCAAGTTAAACCTCATTGATGGACAAAGTTTAAATTGGAGTCAGAAGGAGACAAACTCTAATATACAAGACATCTGAACCTCAAAGTTTAAGAGGGACTGCATATCAAAACAAAAGTATGTAATTAGCATTGCTCATAGAGAAAACAAATATGTAGCATTAGAAATTTATCACTACCTGCACACTAAGAAGACAGTTGAAATGAAAAGTTGTTGCCATTCTTCCTGCAGCCTCCATCTCATATGCAATAGTTAAAGCATTTGAATGGTCCCCAGCTTTGCAGTCTTCTTCAATTAAAAGATCATAAATTTCATCAGTGGCACGCAACCCGGCTTTTGCACCTTTAAGAAATACCTTATTGGCATCTTCTAGATGGTGGTTATGAATGAGCTCCTCTAAATTTAAAAAAAAAAATGTAATTGGTAACTATAAAACAAGAGAATATAGCTAACAAATCAAACTATGCTATCCTACCAACAATAACAAGCCAAGCTTTCCGGATATCGTACTTAAACTTCTCCATTGCAGCCAAAATTTCTAAGCCCCTGGTTGCCTGACCTTTGGATCCAAACAAACGAATTAAAGCAATAAAAGTTTCAGGCAAAGGGCGTAAGCCTGCACTTAGCTCTCTTCTAAATGACTGCATCTGCATGATTTGCAATTTAGTCTAGAATGAGAATGTTGTAAAGTGAGACCAACATAGACGAACAGTGAGAAACCAAAGTATATATCATCTAGAAATGATTTATCAGAAAAAATGTCATCAAGTGTGGCAAATGATGAATAAAGAGGTGACATCAACTATAGAGAGAATATAAATAAAAATATAAGAAAACAGTGTTCTTATCAATCTATGCAATGTGATTGTCCTTGGACAAGCATGACTAGATTTACTGATATTGTATTTTATTAAGGGTCAGATGGTGTATGTTGATCAGGTTCTGTGTACAGCGTATAGCATGCTAGCTAACATTCTAAAGGACATCTTAGTAATGGTAGGAAGAATGACTAGATGTGTTACATCTTAGAATTTTGTGCCTAAATTACTTGAGAACTTTGGTATTGGGTAACTCCAATACTCCCAAGTTTAGGTTAGAATTAGCAATTAACTCAACCATACTGAGCTAAATATTGACAGGATCAAGTGGATCATATAGCTGTGATAGTAATTATGCAAATATACGTTACTTTTAACAAATGAAAAAGATAAAAGACATGCATAAATTATATAAACATATACAAAAAAGCAAATCAAATATGTTTAAACTTAAATATACATATAGATGACATTGATTGAAATTGTTTGCCACCTGCATGTTCAACAAACTTGGAGGATCTCTATGCATCTGATTCTTTTTAAAGTTTATGAAAAATTCACTAAAAAACAATGTAAGAAATAGTAACTATAGTTGTTATATTTAAACTTAAAATAACATATAATTAATTTCTATTAATAATTATGAGTACTCCCTAAATAAAGATTCCATGATTCACAAAACAATCAAGATCTTAAATGTAGCAGTTATTGCATGTTTTATACTTCAGATATTGCAATGTAGTTTATTTTCCTATAGGAACACATATTAAGATATTGTGCAAAATTTTCTTGACATGTTCTATAATGCATTTAATTAAACCCTATCATTTTATATTTAATTGATACGTTTTTCTTATTTTAAACACCAGAAAAATTCTTGCTATTGTCTATTATCTATCTTTAATTTTATGTCCAACAGGACAGATATTATGCTTATTGATCTCTAACTCATTGTTGTTTTAAAAATAAATAGAAAAAATGCTAAAGCATTCACATGCATATTCAATGTAATAATTTGATACTAGATTCTTCATCTACCCCTCACGTATTGGTGTAGAACACCTGACATGCTCACACAAACACTTCGAGTTAGACACAAATACGAGCACTCGCCATGTGTAAAAACTTCTAAAAAAATATTATTTTAAATACCAAGATCCATACCAACACCCATGTTGGTTACTTATAGTTGTAGAGGTAACATAAGTCGTGTATGAGTTTGTTGTTGGATGTTCAAAGTACCATCCTCTCAAGTGCTTATATCATCTCAAGATCACAAGTAGAAATTACAAAGTATCCACCATCAAGGCCTCATGCATTCAAAGTCAAGTAATTGTTTTATCTCCCCTTATTATTTGCATTTGCACTTGGCTAATGACTGACTAGAGTCATCATTAATGGACTTCTGCAAGGTTAGTCTTGCATTGATCGTAATTCATTTCTTGCCAATCTAAACTGATTTCTAGACGAAGCTCTTTTCTCCGACTATGAAAATAATAAGTGTTTTTCGTCAAAATTCCATATGAATTGAATGAAAAATAAAACACAATTAGCTCAGAGATTTAGTAACAGATAAAATGATAATACAGGTATTGTTTTAACAAATCTCCAGCTCCACTTAAGCTCCTAATTCAGGCACATAAAATTTTCATTGAGTGATCACATTGCATCCACTTATGGTTGCATGAGGATTATGAAGTATAAATGCATCCCTAACTTCTTAAAACTCAAGTCATATACAAGTTAAATTTGAATTTATTAACATATTTCATCCAAATAAACAAACAAGATGCATGTTATATGGATTGCTGGTTAAAGTACAAAACTTCTGTATAAGCTGTCTTTGTCCCAACTCTCTTAGATAGATAACATTTTAGATGTGGTGTTTACAAGAGTGTGTGTGGTACTTAACGGATCAACCACATATTGCCAACATATGCCCTTTATAATCTTTATATAGGGGATTCATCTATTAGTCTTCTCCAAGGTACCTGCCTCATCTGGATGAGGCCTTGTATTTTAACCATCATATGAACATAGAAACAAGAATTAGCAGCATTTAATTAATCAAAATTTCATATTCCCGGAATTCAAGATTCATAATTATTCCTAAATTCCAATCTCAAATTTACTGGTATGCACAAAATAATGGCCGGTGAGATACTTTATTCCCAAAAATTTTCTGCCTGAGGCACTCTAACAACCTCAAAATAACTTTCTTTCCTCCGCTTCACAAGAAAAGTCCAAAAGCAGACAAATACAACGTACCGCGCCCTCCTCGTCCCCGGAAAGGGAGTGCGAGACAACGAGCCCATGGAAAGAACGCGGGCCGGGGCTGAGTCCAGCAGCAACCATATCGTAGATGACATCCGCCACGCCAGAGGAGTCGCGGTTCCTGGCGCGCTCCATGAGCTCCTCCATGAAGGCGAATCTCAGGCCCTTCTCCGCGGTCGACGCGGACAGACCAGAGGAATAGGAAGGCGAACTGGGGTCGTCGTCCCTCGGTTGTTTCTTCTTCTTTCGGTATTTCCTTTCGGTTGTCCGGAGGGCGTGAAGGCGGATGGCCCGCGCATTGCCTGGAGCGGAAAAGGCCGGTAGGCAAGGAAATGAGAGAGTAGAGGGAAGCGGGAGCGGAAGCGGAAGCGCCATCGACGATCTATTCCTACTCCGACCAGCCTTGCTCTCGATGGGGTTACCGAGAAAGGGCGTAGTTAGCGAGAAGCCGAGAATGGATAAGAGGCGAGAAAGGCTTGGGCGAAGCCAAGGTTTGAAAAATAGTAAAACCCATCGTCCGCCCTATGCGAACGGTCAGATTAAAATGCGAGAGGATGCAGAAAAACATGTTTAAGTGAACTGTGAAAGCCAAAGGGGCATGGTGCGAACGGTCAGATGAAATCCGTCGAATTTTGAATTTTACTACTCATCTTAACTTTACGTGATTAAATTATACACTAACACAGTGGTAAAAGATAATTACGTCTATCCTCAACATTTCCATTAATTCATCCAAGTCAACACGGATGATTACTAGTCTTTAGAATAATGACTGACACATGAGAGAGACATTTACCTCGACTATGTCGAAATTTAAACTCTAGATCTCATGATGACAGCACCTCATGCGCTAGTCACTAGACTATCCCGAGAGAACAATTATACACTAACATGCATACAACATATTTGGATAGTAATTAATCGAACGGTTGTGATTTTATATGCTTCTTGGTGGGTCGGCACGTGAAGTGTAGAATTGGGTCGCTGCCACTCACGCGACATGGCAACCCTCTTAGGGCCCAACATTATCGACGAAGGGTAGTGGTCAAGCAACAACAACCCCAACATCAACACCACCTGCCGCTCGCCGCAAGACAACCTGCTGGCGGCGCTCGACGGAGAGATGCCGCACCATTTTGACAGCGGGGGTACTATCAGGAACTAGTGGTGCAAATGGGGATGCTGCTGTCAGACCAGAAGTTGTTCAACGGCGGGCAGTAGGATGCGCTGGTGAGGTGATACAGCGTTAACGAGCATGACGTTCGCCAAGGACTTGGCGGCGGCGGCGGCAATCAAGATGGTAGCACTCCCTGCAATTAAGAAAATATTACTATTGATGCGGAGGATAGCAAAGGTCACACGTGGCTAGATCTGTCATTGTTGTTAGGCCAAAGGTTAAGCAGAGGTGGAGGCTAAGGTGGACTCTAACATTCGACACCTACGACTCAGTTTACCTCGACACTAGGGACTCGACCTCTTAACGTTTGACTCCTCCAACTCAATTTACCCCGACATCAGGGACTTGCCCCCTGGCAATCGACTCCTTAGACTCAGTTTATCGACACTGGGGATTCTACTCGCTCAATTCCTCCGGTTCGGTTTACCCTGATGGAAGAGACTCGACCCCGACATTCAACTCCTCCCGCTCAATTTACCCCGACACAAGGAACTCGACTCCATCTTAGTTTCCTCGACAGCTTGGACTCGACTGTTGACTCATTTGTCTCAGCTCTACTTTTTTGACAGGCAAGCCTCACTCGACTAGTCTCCACTGACCCAATGCTCCGCTCATCCCGCCCCATTCGGTCCTCTCGATCCGACAAGCCAACGTCACTCGGCTAGTCTCAACCGACCTGACACATTGCCCTATTCAGCTTAGTTCTTATCAACCTGGCACTCAAGCCTATCTAACTCAGTTTTAATAGCGTCTAAAAAAAATACTAATTTAGCCATAAATTTTTTCAACGAAAACAATTCGTTGAAAAATAGCAATGAAATTTATGAAAAGAATGTAATCGTCACAAATTAGTCACAATATTTGCAACAAAAAACATTTTATCCCTAAATTAGTAACAAACTATTTCGTCGCAAATTTTATTGTTAAAAATAAATTTATCACTAAATTTGTCGCCAATTGATTCATCGCTACATTGGTGCTGAATTTTGAATTCATTGTCAATCTAGTGACGAATCTCATGTTCGCCATCAATTTGGCGACGAATCTAGTATTCGTCATCAAATTTAAAGATCTTCATCAAGTTTAAATTTTGCCTAGATTTCAAAATTGACGACGAATCCTGAATTCATTACCAAATTTATAAATTGGCTAGAATCTCACATTTGGCAATGAATCAAGGATTCGTCGTCAAATTTAAACATCTTCGTCAAATTTATAAATTGGTCGGGATCTCAAATTTGGCGATGAATCCAGGATTCATCACCAAATTTAAATATCTTCGTCAAATTTATAAATTGGTCGAAATCTCAAATTTAGCTATGAATCCAAGATTCATTGCCAAATTTATAAATTGGTCGGGATCTTAAATTTAGTGACGAATCCAAGATTCGCTAAAATTCAAAAACCTTCAGCAAAATCTACTGAGATATCAAATTTAGTAACAAATTAAGGATTCATTGTCAATTTGGCAATGAATTACAATTCATCGTGAACAATCCTAACTTAACAACTTTTCTTGATCCCCCACCCCCAAATCTATCCGATGACCCCCATTAAGCAATGACCACAACGATGACGATAGTGACGGTGAACATAAGCTTGGAGAGGTACTACAATAAGCTTCCTCCCCTCTTCTTTCCCCTCCCCACTCCTCCCTTCTCATTTTCCAAACCCCTCATCTACCATATCTGGCCACCCAACCCTCGAGGCTGGTCATGCTAAGGTCAGCTGGCTGTGACCAGACGCTGAGGTTGGTCAGCCCTTATGGTTGGTCAGCCGATGAGGTCGGTTGGTCGTCGACCACTAAGACCTGTCAGTTGGTGGCTGTAGTTTATTCCTTAGCGTGATCATTCATCTTGTTTGAAATAAGGACTTCTTGATGGGTGGATGATGAAATTATCACCTGCGCATGATTTATTAGATAATAAAGGATATGAATTTGTTGGAGTAATCTAGGTGCCCTAGGTTTTAATATTTGGGTAAAGGTTTAAATTAGGTTTATTGCTATATTTGACATATGTATTGTGAGTGTGCAGGATACAGGTATAACGAGGGAAGTCCAAGTGTGATATTGGCAAAAGAGGAAAATCTAAGGGTGAGTCTTGGTGATGTAAGTCCAAGAATGTAGCCTTGGCAATGTAAGTTCAAGTATGACTTGGCAGTGGATGAAGTCCCGGAGGCATGACCTCTTAGCAAAGGAATACCTGACAACAATGACAAGGTCAATGGAAGCTCCAGAAGGCAAGGCGTGAAGGATGGGGAGACATCCGAGAGACACGAGGTTGATGAAGCAAGTTAAAAGGCTAATTCTAGGTTGTGCGGTCAAGGACGAGTACATGAGAGACTATACTCAGAGTAAAATTTCATATTACTATAGTATTACTGTAGTGATACTGTAGTGTTACTATAGCAGTCGACTGGTGTTTTCATCAGTCGACTGGTAGCCCTCTGTTGGCTTGTAACAGTCGAATTTCACTTAAGACCAATTGACAGTGATTGTACTAGTCGACTGGTGGGGGAAAAACAACTTGGTGTTTTCCTCTTTAACTCTATTTAACAGAGCTCAGGCTGCTTGTGCATTGTTGATGAAATTAGTGGTGGTTAACCCTAATTAGAGTCTACAAGTGCTCAAGTGATCTAGTGTGGACTTATGCGAATTATGGTGAGATTTCTCCACCCACAAGGAGCTACGTGAGCTAACCAGAAGTTCTTTGGGGAACCATCTGTTAGAGTGTATACTAAAATCCTAAGTTTTTTGTAAACATTTATTTTGAATAGAGAATCACATTTGGTCAAATTATCTACATTTATTTTTTAAGTGTAGTTGTTCAATTAATTTATATTGTAGATAACATAGTGTGTAATGTCACACACAGAAGATCATGTTATCAGCATCTTATAAATTATAAACAGTTGCTCACGACCAAGATGGAAAGGAACAAACCATTAGAAGGTCGTAGTGTAATTAGGTATTAGTTTATCTTGGCTATATAATTACACTAGTACACTTAGAGTGTATTGAGTAGGACCATTTAAGGTAAGTTCTTTTTATACTGACTAAATAAAAGAACAAGACCTTAGTTATTATGGAAGTGTGTGCTCTTAATCCTAATATAATAACAAGCACATATATTTAGTATATATTTCTTTGACTTATCAATGGGTGAGATTTAGTTCGATGAATCAAGAAGCCCGATAAGTTGGGAAATAATATTACTTATAGTGTGTGT
>JBBMJZ010413113.1:1985243-2002467 GCA_037833815.1 Zingiber zerumbet
TCCGACTTCGCGTGCCAAGTTTCCATACTTGGACTTTTCCCTTCCACCTGATCAACCTTGATCAGTAATCAATCTGAGTTTAATTAATATCTGATACAAACTTAAATCAGTGTCAACATTAAAACAACAGCCAGGTCAGACTGTATCAACAGTTAGTCAACTGGTAAAACCATAAATCTAGAATTTTACCCTAAGTATAATATCTCGTGCACTCATCCTTACGCGCACAACCTCAACCTTGCCTTCTAGCCTCCCCCATCAATCTTGCATCCCTTAGATACTTCCCCATCCTTCACGTCTTTCCTTCAAGAGCTTCTTTCAACCTTGTCCTTTGTTGTTGGGTCTTCCATTACCAAGAGATTCCCCACCTCCGAGACTTCATCCTTTGCCAAGAGCTCCTCACTCCAGGACTTCAACCTTATCAAATCACACTTAGACTTACGTTACAAAAACTACATACTTGGACTTACACTGCCAAGACTCTACTTGGACTTTCACCATTGCCAAGATCACACTTGGACTTTTCCTTATTGTACCTATATCCTACATCCTCATAACACATATCAAACACAATAATAAACCTAACTTAAACCTTTGCCTAAATATCAAAACCTAGGGTTACATAGATTGTTCCAACATAATTAACTAAGAATAAAATTGAAAGAACACCTCCACCATTAAGATTAATAGGTGAACATATTTGGTACAGAGTGTTTAACTTTTCATCTATTATTAAAGAGCTACATGGTATAACATATGACTATAGAAGTACACATAAATGGACTAAATAAAGCTTATTTTGGAATTTACCTTATTGAAAGAGACATTTAATTTATCATAATCTCGATGTTATGTATATTGAGAAGAATATTTTTGATAATGTGGTAAATACAGTGATGGATACCGCCAAGAAAATAAAAATAATTTGTATGTAAGGAAAGTTATGTGTCTCCTTTTGTAAAAGACACACTCTTGATATCGATGAAAGTAGTAGGGGACCAAAGCCAAAGCTAATTTATACATTAAATAAGGATTAGAGACGTGTTATTTGTGAATAGTTGAAATATTTGAGATTTCTAGATGGTTATGTTTCTAATCTTGGGAGATGTGTCGATTTGAAGGAATATAAATTGATTGGTTTGAAAAGTCATGACTGTCATATATTCATAAAAAGACTCCATATTGCTTTTAAGGAACTCATATCAAATTTTATATGGGGTGTTATTACAAATTTAAGCATTTTCCTTCATGATATTAGCTCAACATTTTAAAGACATTCACACATGGAGACGTTAGTGAAAGACATCCAAATCATTTTGTGTAATTTAGAAAAGATATTTCTACTCTCATTTTTTGATTTCATGAAATATTTTTTGGTTCACTTGCCATATGAGGTCAAAGTTGGAAAACCTGCACATTTTTGATAGACGCATCCATTTAAAAGGTAAAATTCTTATCTTATATTTGTAATTCATGTATAAAAAATAACTATTTTTATTATATATTAATATCCAATTCAATTTGTTTTATTACAATCAAATTTCTATATCATTTGAAGAAAAAAGTAATATATATATATATATATAAGTTTAGGGGTGTCAAAAATAAACTTGACCCAAGTCGACCTGAAAAATATTGGGTTCGGGTTGGGAGGTTTTTGGGTTCGGGTCAGATTCAGATAGGAGGGTTTTAAGTTTGAGATTTTCAGGTCGAGTTCTAGTTGACTCGAATTTATGGTTTAGTGAATTTTTTAGGGTTAAATCAAATTTTATTTTAAAAAATTAAGATATTTTTATTTATATCAATATCAATGTTAGTTTGGTAATGATATAGTATTGAGATAAAAGTAAAGAATTATAAGAAAAATAATAAAATAAAGGTAATTTTTAATCAGGTTATTCATGTTATTTAGGTTGGTTAGGTTCAGGTTTAGGGGTTTCAGGTTGTATTTAAGTTGAAGTTGGGTTTTTTATATATAAAAAAAATTCAACCCAACTCGAACTCTACCCGATCTACCCGTATTGATACCCCTATACAGGTTGAAACCTTAATTGTTAATGCATACATCATGGAGGAAGTAACAACTTTTGCATCATATTATTTTGAGTCTCACATTCAGAGCAAAAGGCAAAAGGCAGAGAGCGAAAAGAAATGATGAGTGTCCTATTTATCCCAATTTAAGCTTATTCTCAATTTTTAACTACCTTGGTCGACCAAGTGGAGTATGTAAATAGAGATACTTAACTGGTCAAGAATGGTAGGCAACCTAGACGTATATTTTACTGAATTATCCATAAGTATTGTCATATTACAAGTTAGTATATATTTCTAATTTTTTGTATTTCTTATGCCATAAATTATTTATGTTATAATTTATTTTTTTTATTGTAGGATTAAAACTTATATTCTGAAATGTCGACACAAGAGTTTGATCGTTTCTGCCATGAAGAATTTGCACCATGGTTCAAATTATATATAAGTAGGCAATCTAAATTTGGTTTACATATATGCAGACTTTTAAACATATTTATTTGACTTTAGGTTCATGATAATCAAGCTCATCTTGAGCAAGAATTGATATTCCATATGTTATTGGATCCAAAGGCATTGGTACATACTTGACCAACATATTTTATAAATGATTATAATTTTCATACTCAAGAATATGAAATGGGAAAGACTACAATAAATAGCGGGGTTTATGTTCAGTCATTCAATGATGGAGATGACAATAATAATAGTTATAGTTTGTTGGATAAAATTATAGAGGTAAAATACCCTAACCTAGAAATACAAGATATCTTATTTATATGTCACTGGTTTGACTCCGTTTGAGGAATTAAGGCGCATTCATTGTATAATTTGGTTGAAATAAATCATTCGAGATTGTATAAGAGATATGAACCATTTGTATTACTATAACAAACTATTCAAGTATTTTATGCTTCATATGCTGGTTTGAAATGTGCTAAAATTGATTGGTGGATTATTTGTAAAAGGAAAGCACAGAAAAAAACTAAGAAACGTTGGGAAGACATTGCATATCAACAAGAGAAAGTTACGAACACATTTTAGACTAAGGAATATATTATTCTAATATTACGAGATCTCAGGTGAGTAGTAATAAACTTAGATGCAAGTGAAATTCATAAAAATGATGATGAGGATGAGGATGACAATGACAATGAAAATAAGAACATTAATTTTTGAAATAGGTAAGTTTTGCTATCTTAATATAATAGAAAAAATTATGATATTCTATTTTCATATATAATGTTTTATCTATGAGTAATTTGGTTTTAATATACAAATTTACAAAACTCATAGCTTAATTAGTTGTTTATATATTGTCTTATTCTTAAATTTATATATTTTATCTGTTAATGCATTGTATTTTTGTATAGTTCATTAGAGGTGACATTTTAATATTTTGTTTTACGCACTCTCTGATTTGTTAGCAAATATGGTAAGTTTTTTCATATTTTTTTATTATGCATCAAATTTTTATTTACTTTATTCTAACAATTTTGGTTGACAATCTCAACATGGTGGGCATAGATGGAGTACTAGTCTGCTTCATCACTTAGCACTATACCTATGCCCCCTTCAGGTACAAGACTTTCCCATGCACATTCATCAACACCTTCCTATTCACCGTCGCCAGTATCTTCGCTAGTATATTTGCCAGTACCCATGCATGTTTCTTCAGTCAAACACTCAGTTGCTGAGAATATAGACACTCGAGAATCTATAGTCCCGCTCGGAGATTCATAAATACTATAAAATATTTTATTTTTTCAACTATCTTAACTATTTAATTAACATTATTTATTTATAACTTTATAATAGATTTGCAAATTTTGTATTAGTTATTCACTAGATTAATAGAATTGTAAATAACCATTGGAGAGGGACTTTAATGACATATACAAACACTCTAGTACTCATAAAAGAGCTCTGGTGGAACGAGTTTAAAGTATATCTTCTTCAGTCTATATATACAATTAAAGTGAAATATAATTAATTATTCTTTATATTCTAGTGGATATTCAACTGGGTTCTGAGTGAAGAGGTGGAAATAAGAAGAATTTTTAAGAAAAAAATGTAGCAATCACATTCGGCATGTACTTAATCATGCAAAAACTAGGGGAAAAAATTTACCCTGCATCACCGATGAAAATTGAGCCAGGATCTCTAATTTTTGGGAAACCAAGGAGAGCAATTAAGGAGTTATCAAAATAGAACAAATCCCGCTTATGATTTTGAAGACTCATCTACGACATATATGGGAGGTTCTACTAATATCGATGAGATTAATAATTTTTAAAATCTCTCACTAATTTTTTAATCTATTTTAGACTATTTGATTATTTTAAACCATGTTTTTTTATATCAAGAAAATCGGGAAGGAACCATTATTCATAGATATTTTCACCCGTACATTTAAAAAAAAAAAAGACAAAACTTGAAGCGGAGATGAAGCTAAAATAATTAAGGTTTGAATTAATCTTAGATTTTAATTTATAACTTAGATTCTATTAGCTATGTACCTGTCCTCTCTTTATATTATATGCATTTCTAAATATTATTATTGTAATTTTATTTTAATTTTTCTTATGACAGTACAGGAGAAATATGATAAACTAGAGCTAGCACAGAGAAGTTTGGGTGATTACGATTACACTGACGGATTTATTCCTTTGTTGGTAATAATATTAGTTTATGGCGGGAGGTGAGTGGGGGACCGTAAGGGGGGAGGGGAATGAGTTTTTTTTTTTTTTTTTTGTAGAACCCATGTTGCTGGTACATCTTCTTCCACGCCACCAATAATAAGACCGCAAATAGAAAACTTGACTAAAGATGTTAGCAATTTGAAGGGTATCAATATTGCAAAGGGATCAGGAAATGAAGGAATTACACTAACAACATGATTTCATAATGCGACATCTTCAGTTAGGCTTCGCTCCAAGTCAGATTCTCCCTGTTCTAGTGAGGATAGTGATGACAATGATGATGATGGTGGTGATGGTTCTTCACGAATTTGTGTGTATGAATATTATTTGTCTCAGAATTAGTGTTTATGAATACTTATTATTTGATTGAGTTTGTGAACTTTCATTTTTTGTTTTTTTATTAGTAGAGTTAATTTGTTTCAAACAAGGTTGGTGAGGTCAAGGAAGGTGTGGAAATTGGAAATCCATATCGGAGGAAGTTTTTACATATCATGTTTTGTGTTAGTTATGGGTTTTTTTTCTTGTTAAAAATGATATATTTTGTTTGTTTATTTTCTGATACAGGAAAGAAAAAGAATGGAAGAGAAGGAAGTGTCAGTAAGGAAGAAAAGAACGGTGATTTATTTTGTATCTTTACATCTTTTTGAGACCGTTTAGTATGAGATATTTTTATTTGGATATGGTGACTTATTTAACTTGGAGAATGTTAGATTGAAATGTTGGATATTTTTGGATATGATGACTTATATGGTATTGATATATTTGTTTTGACTTGTTTTGGTATGGTTTCATTTTGGATATGCTTGTTTTGACTTGTATGATTGAAGATTTGGTTTAGAATATTGAATATGCTATGTTGAAATGTTGAATTGTGTATATCATAAGCATGTTTGAATATGATATCGTATACACAATAAAATGCAAAAATGAGCAGGTTTTGGGTAAAAAATTTACGTTTTGCGATGAATTTATTGACAAAAATTTTCATCGTCAAATTATTGTAAATCATTGTGTATCACAAATATGTGACGAAACCCATTTCATCGTATATTTACATCAAAAATGGATTCGTCGTAGTTTTGGTAACAAATTGATTTTCATTGTAAATCTAAGATGAAAATGAGATTTGCCGCTATATTTGGGATGAAAACCGGTTTTGTCGTAGATTTGTGTTTGGTGAATTGTGTTATGAATTTTGTTTTCGTTGTAAAATTACAACGAATTTAGTGACGAAAATAAAATTTATCGCAGAATTAGTGACGAATTTATATTTTTTCATCATAGAGTTTCGTAATGACTTATTCGCGATGAAAAAGTTTTCATTACAGAGTTTCTCGCAAATTGTTTTTGCGATGAATTTTGCTTTAAAATTAGTTGCAAATAGTTTGTTTGAGTAAGTCTAACACCCTACAACCTAATATGCTTAGATCCCCCGACCCCATTGGCCAATAATATAGAATGCATCACGTAGATTGTCAGAGCTTTTACGTAAAACAACATAGTGCACATGGCGAGAGATAAGTCGTGCAGCAAGGTCTTCCCCAGTACAGAATATGAGCGACATAACTTTAAATACGATATGACACTTTTCTTACCAGAGTATAACAGATGTCCCATTATTAATTAATAATTGGAAGAAAAAGGTATTCGATAGTTGGGATATAAAAGGAGTCCGCTCTTGCGGACTAAGGTACATACACATAACCGCATCCACCTATTACACTATGCTTCTTCTCCACTTTTCCTTACGAAAAACCTAACTTGAGCATTAGAGTGAATAAGACAGGGAGCCTCCTAGTCTTCATTCTAACTCTCTCCTTCCTTTCTTTCTCTCTTGCATGTAGGCTTAGTGGTCTTCTCTATCAGTGGGTCCCTTGCTCAGTATGCGGTGACGTGTTAACATAGGCAATAGCTCACTGGTGACTCACTCGTCGACGCCCGACGGTCTCAAACAGGAATAACTATGAATTCAAAAGGTTTTTTTGCGACGATAGAGTAGCATGAAAGGATTTGCAGTTTTTTTGCAACATTATGGTTAATATTGTGATTAAGAAGTGACACCATAAAGATGTATTTTTAATATCATTATAGATAGAAGAATACTTAAAGGCTACCATTTACTTAAGATCAAAACTATTTTAATATCCATCACATTACACATGGAAGAGGAGCATGAACCCGTTTCTTGAAGAACTACAAGTCCCACATAATCTAGAACTCACTCTGCCCTAAATATTTGCCTGTCCGTCCATCTTTGTATGTGTCTGAATCAAGACGCACCACATGTGTGGAACCGATCACTCACATGATCTCAAAGGCAGAGAAAGTCAGATTCTCCTTTAATAAATCAGAACAAGTCGAACTAATAGTCACATTAATATGATTGCTCCACATGTAGTTAGACAGTTACATGCCGACCACAGAAGAGGAACCAGGCCGTTGGTAGTTGGAATCGTGTAATTAAGAATAATTTTAAGATGGTGCGAATTAATAGAACTATGAATATATTTAAATTTAGGATGTGGCAATTGCTAAGGTTAAGCCATTGATGATGAGCAAATAAGTTTATTTAAATTTCCCTGCATATGCTTATCCACATGCAAGCACAACTTAGTCAATACAATGCCATGAATAATTCAGTCATATGTGCGAGTAAAGGGAACAGATCATACAATATTATGGATCCTAATTTGGTCCTCATTATTGACAAAGGATTGATGACTTATTATTTTATTCATAGTTTCACTCAAAAAGGCTATGTGGCTAAAATGTATTAGGACATGTGGTTCAGTGTGTTTCCTCCAATATTTAGTGATGCGGCAGCGATAAAAGGTGCACATCCAGTCAAAGGCGAAGATAGTAGCCAACATTGAGATTCAAGTCAGAAAAGTTAAAATCAGAGAACCAACGAATTCACCTAAAGTTAGCCAACTGTCAATCAGTCTAAAAGTATCTGATTGACTTATAGAATCAGGGGTAGATTGCTCGTTCGAATAAGATGAATACAATCAGAAAATCATATGCTTGCTAATTGATTAAGCGAGTGTCAGGTCGATCGGAGCTCATATCCGGTCGAACCAAAAACAATCTAGCGAATCGATTTACTACGAAGAAGAGTAGCGGAAATCAACTAGACGGGGATCCCCGGCCGAACGGCTCCCCCACTCGGCCAGACAATGGAACCCCTCCCATATCTCTTAATATCCTTCTGGGAAGTAATGCCGCTGATAACAGGGTATGGTCAACAGATAAATCATGCGACGAAAGCTTCTATTATCTTGTTAGGGATTTTTCATGCCCTATTAAGATATGATGTTAAAGACACTTTCCTGATATGTCTTTTCATTGAACGGTTAGGAAAATGTGTTCGCACCTTAGGGAGCGTGCACATCACCTACTGTAGCACTATATAAAGAAGGGATTCATGTACCGACAGAGGTATGTGCTATTCGTTATTCACGCTTGTACTTTCATTGCTATTACATTGCTCCACCTTCTTCCATTATTCCGGTAAGTGACTTAAGCGTCAGAGGACCAATACTGGAACCCCTTTCTTACCCCGGTACTAACATTTCTTATATTACAAATCAGAGTAGAATCTTCCCAAGGTTAACTAAGGAGCCCCCACCTCGGGCCAACCTACTTCACAATCTTCAAACAAGATCATTTAGTCTACTATAGTTAATTTATTTTCCTTTCTATTCCCAAATAGCTCATGTACCAATGTTCTCTCATTCATGCTTAAGGTCCCTATTCATTTCATCTCATGAAGGAAGAGCGGAAAGATTAAAAATTATAATTATTTAGGCTCGAGAAGTAGAGAGCTTTTTGAGGAATGCATGCACATGGAATGATGCTACTGTGCAGGCCCCTTGCAGGAGCATACATTAGTGTCTTTTATCATAAATTTGAACATTTTTATTGATAGGGAGGTACCTACGTGGCATGATCTTTGACTCCCCAGTTTAAGATTTGAGCGGCGCCGTCTCACATGCAGCTCTCAGGCGCCATGAACGACCACCTATTTAAGCATCTCCACTCCTCTCAAGTCCCATCCTTCCCCACTTAACTTCACCACAAGTTCCGTTGCTTCATTCCCGTTGCAGAACAGAGTGCTGCTAACTAGCAATTAATGGCGAGCATGGTGGAACGAATTGACTTCTCGCGTAGGTGCGTGTTGGTGACCGGGCCGGTGATCGTCGGGGCTGGACCTTCTGGGCTGGCGATGGCGGCGTGCCTCAAGGAGCACGGTGTGCCGTACGTCGTCCTCGAGCGCGCCGACTGCATCGCCTCGCTGTGGCAGAAGCGCACCTACGACCGCCTGAAGCTCCACCTGCCGAAGCAATTCTGCCAGCTGCCGCGGATGCCGTTCCCGGAGGACTACCCGGAGTACCCTTCTAAGAGACAATTCGTTGAATACGTGGAGGACTACGCTAGGCACTTCGAGATCCGCCCCCGGTTCAACCAGGCCGTTCAGTCGGCCCGGTTCGACGAGATCAGCGGGCTGTGGCGGGTGAGGACGACCGGGGCCGGCGCCGAGTCCGGCAACCGGAACCTCGAGGTCGAGTACATTTGCCGATGGCTGGTGGTGGCCACCGGCGAGAACGCCGAGAAGGTGATCCCCGAGCTCGAGGGCCTTGGGGAGTTCGGCGGCGAAGTGACGCACTCCTGCGACTACAGATCCGGCGAGTCCTACCGCGGGAAGCGCGTGCTCGTCGTCGGCTGCGGTAACTCCGGCATGGAGGTCGGCCTCGACCTTTGCGACCACAATGCTTTCCCTGCCATGGTCGTTCGTGACTCGGTGAGTACATAATCTTGATCTTCATGATTAAAAACGACGCTCCGATGAAAGATTATTCCTTTCAAGGTTCATGTACTGCCGAGGGAGGTGATGGGGAAATCGACGTTCGAGCTGGCGGTGCTGCTGATGAAGTGGCTGCCGGTGTGGCTGGCGGACAAGATCCTGCTGCTGTTGGCGTGGCTGGTGCTGGGCGACATCGAGAAATATGGCCTGAGGCGGCCATCGACGGGTCCCCTGGAGCTCAAGAACAGGGAGGGGCGGTCCCCTGTTCTGGACATAGGCGCCCTAGGCAAGATAAGGTCCGGCGACATCAAGGTGGTGCCTGGCATCAAGCTGTTCTCTCCAGGAAGAGTGGAACTCGTCGACGGTCAGGTGCTCGAAATCGATTCTATCATCCTGGCCACGGGATACCGCAGCAATGTTCCCCAATGGCTTCAGGTGCAGAAAACGAGTAGAACGAATTCTTTTCCCATAAATGAAATAGCGATTAATGGATGGTTGTAGGGATGCGATTTCTTCTCCAAGGATGGGTTTCCGAAGATTCCATTTCCAGACAGGTGGAAGGGGAAGAGCGGGCTCTACGCGGTGGGATTCGCAAGGAGAGGCCTCGCCGGAGCGTCATCGGACGCGGTGCAGGCTGCATCGGACATCGCGAGGTTGTGGAAGGAGGACGTGAAACCGTGCCGGTCGCGGCCTGCCGCCGCTTGCCATCGCAGATGCATCTCACAGCTCTGAAATAAAATCATTTTCTTTCCTTCCTTTTTCGCGTCGTAGACTAGTTTGTGTAAGATAGAACAACAGAAGTGCATGAAACCCTCTCTCCAGTGGAGCCCGAAGTTTAGGACACGAAAGGGCTTCTTGTACATTAGAGACGATGTGGTTTTTCTTCCCTGCTTCTGCACCATCTTTAAGCTTTTACTATGATGAAAATTTCATATTACTAAAACCCTTAGTTCTCTATCAGTTGTCTAAAGGGGATGTCTATCAGATTGGATTGTTTACAGCGTGATCCTCCTCTCCTCTAATTTCAACATCTTTGCAACTTAGAACAGTGATTTTCACTTCTTGAAGTATTTTATTAAAAAAATCAAATCAAAAGGGTTCATTCTGTTTACATAGTTTTAGAGATTTCAAAATAGGTGTGTATGGAGTCCCACTCCGTTTTGAACGAATTTCCAAATGATAAAATACCGACAAACTTTGATTTAGATGAGAAATGATCATACAATTTTAAATTGCTTGGGTGCGGTCTCGGGCGGAGGCAGGCCCAGTTCGACTGCCTACCAAGAATCTCGAGTGAACTGGACGTAATCTCCTGTGGAATGAGTGTGAAACCTATGGTAGGTACAATAACGGGACCCCTACTGACCGGGTCTAGGGGCTTGGACAGCTTCGACTCATTGTGCCACCCTAGATTCCCGACCGAGAGGAAATCCTGGTCGGGTATCCTTAGAGCGGGAAATGGGTCGAGTAGGAGGTTGGGGCGGTCTTCTCTCCCACTTGTTGGCAGGAGCAGGTGCTTTGTCTGCTTTTCTCCGGGTCGTCTGAGTTTCTTCTACATTAATATAGTTTACTGCCTTTCCAAGCATCTCATCAAAATTCTTCACAGACTCTTGAATGAGGGTTCGAAAGAACTCTCCTTCCACCAGACCGTGGAAAATACGCTCATCAAGATCTTTGACGTAACTGACGGGGCGTCCTAGGCTACCTGGTTGAAGCATTTTAGTAAGCCCTCAGGATCTCTGCAAGCCCCTACCTGAGGGCAAATAGGTAATAGTTAGTCTTCTGATATTTCCTGCTACTAGCGAAATAACACAGGAAAACGTTCTTGAAATCCTGAAAGTAGGTAATGGATTCGATAGGCAATCCGTCAAACCACTTTTGTGCCGAGTCAGACAGAGTGTTTAAAAACACCCGGCACTTGATGGCATCGCTGTACTGATGTAACAGTGCAGCGTTCCAAAATTTGTGAAGGTGATCTTCTGAATCCTTGCTACCGTCATATTCTCTGATGACTGGGGGCTTATACCCCTTTAGTAGTTTTTCCTCAAGCACCCTCAAAGATAAGGGCACTTGTAATTCCTCGGGCAACTCCCTCGACTCCTCCCTGGCAACTATGGCTTTCCTCTTCTTCGAATCTCTAGGCGGGGAACTCTCGGCCGTGGAGGCCTGGTGATGCTTTTTCTTATTGTAATAATCTGGATAGGGGTCGTGATAGAAAGCTTGGGGGAAACCCTCGGGCTATTTGTGTCCTCCATCATCATGTTCCAAAATAGGTGAAGGAGATTCCCACAGACAACTCTAAATTGATCCTGTCTGAAATCTGAGTCAGATGGAGGCCGATGGAGATGACGTTAGTGTTGATGGAGAGGCGACTTTGATGCACCCTACGTACGCACGTCCCAAAGGCTGACCCCCCACGTGGAACTCCAAGGTTTATAGTATAAGGACTGGTAGTACCTGAACTCTGCACACACTTAGACAAGCACCTGGAGCGTTAGAGACCAGAAACCAGGGAAAAGTCCCCAGCACTGGCTCTCTGACGCTCAAGTCAGATCCTTCTTCCTCGAAAAAGTAGTGTACGATGGAAAAAAGAACTGTAAAAGATGAGTGTGTATGTGTGCGTACCTGACTACGGAAGAGGACCTCCTTTTTTTATGACGCTGCATATCTTCAGAGCCTGTCTGTTCTCAAAGAATGTTGAGCGTCAAGGCCTGTCGAATGAGAGAGGATGTACGGTGGCCTCCTATTGGTGAAAGGAAGGTTCTATTCGTAGGTGCTAGCAGACCACTGGAATATTCTCTAACGTATAACAGTTATTCTCTGACAGGAGGTTACGATTCCTTGACATTATTGTTACTTAGCACTTTCTATCCCGCTCGGACTTAGCACAGGCAGCTCGAGATGACTGCTCACATGTACCATCAGACTTGAGTCTTGATAAGAATGATGAGTTGTGGCGAATCGACCGAGTTTTATCTGAGATTATGGCAAGGGACCCATCTTTCACGTCTTAATCGCTGAAGAGTCGACCAAGAGTTGTCTTAGTGAAAATACTAGGCTCGTCTACACAACACGAGTTGGGGAAGTCCAATCAGTTGGGAGCAGGTCAGGAACTAGTCCAGGTCGTGTCTTACATCTCATATCTGGAGACCTGCCCTATCTGTGCCCGACCAGGACTTATGTGGCTAATGACGTGAGGTGGTCTAACTCTTTCCTTCTTCTGACTGTTGACTGTCACGCCCCTTCACTTTTGACTTCCTGGCCTTATCGAACCCCACTTTTATGCACCGTATCATCTGGTATCAGAATATGTTGAGTAATGGAATATGTACGGTACCCCTCGTGGAAGGTTCCGTTATAGGCATATGAACCGTCTTTTGTAATCTCCGTACTCATGAGGTGACTGAGAATATTTGATATCAGAATATGTCGAGTAAAGCTAGACAATGGAAGCTGTACGAACACCCTTAAATGAAGGTTCTTCGCATGTATATGCTATAGTAGCAGAATATTCTCTGACGAGTAGATTTTATTCTCTAACAATTTATAGTAATTCTCTGACAATATTATTTTCCAGAGGCAATTCAGTCAGCCTTGTAGCCAACCATTGTACGATGGGAGAGTAGCACATGAGAAGTAGAGAGCTTAGCCCCATAGATCCGACCAACTTCATAGCCGACTGGTCGTATATACAGTGTTTTGGCGCTAAGAAATGGGGAACCACATCCTAGAAGTTTGACCGGCTCTTAAGCCGACCAGCTATATATTGAGAGTTGTATTATAAGAGAAGAGAGCTAAGCCCCTTATGTTTGACCGACTTTTGGTTTGTAGTTATATACTGATAGTTGTATTGTAAAAGTAGGAAGCTAAGTCCTTTAAGTTCGATAGGCTCTGAGGCCGATTGATCATATGCTGAGAGACTTATATTTGAAGAATGGAGATCTACACCCCGTAAGTTTGACCGGTATTGGGGCCGACTTGATGTATATTAAGAATCTTATATGTGAAGAATGAAGAACCAAGCTCCTTAAGCCCGACCAACTTTTAGACCCACCGACTATATACTGAATGACTCAGTATTAAGAAGTGAGAAGCTGACTTCCGGTGAGAATAAATCATTTAACTGCGTATATTTTGATTCTAATTACCCTCTTATCTTGACTTTAAGCACTATTTTACATTACCTTTGAAATCATTTGTGACACACGGTATCAATTTTAAAGTTTTTACCATATCACTATGGCTGTTACCATTTGAATGCAATACCATGGTAATTAATGGGGGGAATTAATGGGAGGGTTACTGAAAAAATAAATACGTATTTTAAGAAATTTCAAAATGTCAATCGCCCAATAACAGTGTTATAATTTAAAATACCTCAATTGAAAATTATATATATAAAAATAAAATCTTGAAAAACACAGAATACAAGTCTCTGCTCCACCTTTTGACCATTTAAACCTGTTAATCGTTTTCACTCTAAAAACACCCTTTTAACCATTCTCTTAAAGGTTCAAAGCAGCGCGCGATGAAGCAATAAATGAGGCCGACTGACGAAGAGGGTGAAGCAGGAGCTGTGATCCCAGCGTTGACATTTGCCTCTAGCCCCTGTTTTAGACTAAAGCTGAAGCTCCCGCCATTGATGAGGCCTCTGCCTAAAGCTGATGCTCCGCCATCGCAGGGCTCTGCGTCCGAGGTAAGAAGAAGGAGAGAGAGATGGGGACTAGTTTAGTTCCTTAGAGCGTCTGCAACGCTCTGTTAATAGAGCCTGTTAATGTCTACGTGGAACTACTGTACATCTACTGTAGCATTAACGTGTTCACTTCTTTGAACGCGTTAATGCATGTAGATGGAATAAAAAATAAAAAAAAAAAGGCATTAACGCAGGAAGGCGTCAATGGCATTGCAGATGCCCTTATCCCATCACGTACCTGTCTCTGTCTTCATTCCATCTCTGTTCTCGTCTACTCTCCATTAAGTCGTCGCTGCTTGGGTAGTAATTGCAGGGAGGGAGCAAGCTTTTGCATCATTCCTTGGGCTAATTGTCCGGTCCATTTGTGCTCTTTCCAATTGGGTAGATGAATAGTCAGTCGTCGCACTCGGTCGCAGTGGAAGAGGGTCCTTTGTTGTTTTTTGTGTGTGTTCATTGTTTCTCCCCGCCGAGGACGACAAACAATGACAATATTTAGGCAAATTTAAGGCATTGCTCGAAAGCACCATGATATATATCGGTATGAACTATGAAGCAGAGAATTCGGTACTATTACTCCTGTGATTTCTCCGTGGACCAGATTCATAGTTTCTCGATTCAGTATCGACGGGAATGAGTAGTTCAATCATTGTTCCTTCGATGTCTCATCATTTGGAGCTCCTCGATGTTGTATCACACTCACACGCCCTTTTTATTCAGCCGGCGATTAAAATCTTTAAACAAACACAAAAGAGTGATAAGAACAAGGAACGGGGACGACAGAATTGAAAAGGTCCACTGTGATTCTGATCGACTCAGGACTTCCCCATCAAGTCCTTGTCGAGGCGGTCTCAGCAAAAGAACAAGAACCAAACAGAGAAGAGGATGAAGCTAACGATGCGACAAATGGATGGATTCCCAAGACAAGCAGAAAACGTCCAATGCAGGTTTTTTTCTCTATTTTTATCCCTCCCTCCCCGAAGACCTGCAAAGTGGCGCTGACGTGGCGACAAGCGTACACGTGTATGCGTACGTGCTATTAAAATCGAGAGCTTTTCTGCCAGCTCAGATATATATTTTAATTATTAATTTTAGCGTAGGTAGGGCATGGTCAACTGTTAGAAAGTCAACGGAATCGAGGCCATCAAATCCCATTGGAAACTGGATGAACGGAATTGATGAGATGTGACCTGATGAGATTGGCGGTGACATGCCACGTGAAACTCATCCTATTTTAGGTGTGTAGTGTGTCAAGTCTAGCCTCTAGGTCAGGTCCTAAAATTAGAAAGAAATCTAACTTAGTATTTAACTAAGAGCCTTTTACTAAAAAGGGCCTTTTATAAATGGTATTACAATGTTTTGTTGTGTGATAGATATTTTTTTGCTTTGAGATACTGAAAACTATAAATATGTCATTGTGAAGATCATTAATTTATTTAATATTAGGGAGACTTCTCTGCATTCGTGATTTGTCTTATTCTTGTAAAAAAGGGTCGATTTGGATGATCGACCTGCTGTTAGAAAAAGCTGATCGACCATTTCATGGCAGTGTTCCTAAACTGGGTCCTCCAGCTGCAGTTTCTGGGAAGTGGGGCATTATATGTCTGTGTGCATTATAAACATTAAAAATCTGTTTTATGCAACGGTGTGTTATAAAATGATACTTTTGCAAATCTTCTCTACTCATTTTTCATATTTAATTTGCGTAATAAGGGCTTTAGTCTTTCCAAATTGTTCCGCTAGAATCAATATACTCTGCCTACAGCATCTTTATCTTCAACATTCTTCTAGATTTGGAAAGGCTCGGCCCCAGGTGCAGCATAAGGGTGCCCCAGATGGAGAAGGATGCTAAATGGTCATTTAAGTATTTACTGTTTGCGTATTTATAAAAAATTTTTCTCCAAATCAAACATGCAATTATAGGATGCTAAGTTTTTAGGCTATCGACCATGTATTTTCTAATTTATCCTTACAGTCGGTGTAAAACTTCCATGAAGCGAGATGATGGTCTAGATTCAATATTATCTGGTTCCATATTTTGCGGAGAATAACTATTTGTCTCAGATGCAGGAGCAACAATGCAGCCTCCTTAGCACTGGCTTTCTTCAGGTCATGTACTGAGGGGTAATCCCTTTGCTCTCTTCTTTCTATGCAGTGAACATCTGAATAAAAAAAAACTCGCTTCTAAATTTGCTAGGTACTAAGTATTGAGTTTTACTCTCCATTTTAATTCCTGTGATTGTGAAGATCTGAAGACTGAAGCATCTAGTTCTTAGTTTGTTACTTCTAAGAAAGGCTTCCGATCCTTCTCGTGCTATATCTTTGGTTTTAGCTAAACAGTCCTACATTGCTTAGGCACTGGCAGAAGCCCGTATTTTTTATTAAATGGAGGGGGGCCTGCACTTCAAGTGATTGTGGCTCTGGTAACGTGGGTTGTGAATATTTATCAAGTTGTCGGAGGCCTTCTGCATTGTCTGGGGGAGCTCCCCTTCTTTCTTTAACAGAAAGAAGGAACAGATCAAAAAAAATTTCATAAAAAAAATTCAAAAAGTATATTTTGGTGTCTCTTTTTTATCTTGTCCAGAATCTGAGTCAGACGAATGTCGATTGAGCTGTCATCGAGATTGACGGAGAGACAACTCGGAGACACCTGATGTATGCGCACTGGAAAACCGACCCCCACGTGGAGCTAAAGGACGGTGATGATGCTACCAGCGATACTAATGCTCTGCGCACACTCAGACAATCACACGGGACGTTATAGACTCGAAACCAGAGAAAAAGCCCTCGGCGCAGGGGCTCCGATGCTCAAGTTAGGTTTTTTCTCTCAGGAGAATAGTGTACTAAGGAAAAAGAAATATAGAAGACAAGTGCGAATGCACGAGAAAGCGTACTTGGCTAAGGAAAGGACTTCCCTTTTTATATGACACTGCGTACCTCTTGAACTAGATGGATGCGAGAGAATGTTGGGTGTCAGAGCTTATCGGGTGATGGAGG
>JBBMJZ010413113.1:2002567-2028555 GCA_037833815.1 Zingiber zerumbet
CAGGAATATGAAAAATGATTTCCATGTTATATAATCTATTCAACAAGGATTTTGTTGGGGCTGAGAATGCTACTTCCTTTCTGCTATCTGTGGAGTCAAAGGATCCTTCTCCTCTTGTTGTATCTGATAATAAATCTACTTCTTCTATTTGAGGAGTAATAATTTTTTCCAGAATAAATTGAGCAATACTATCGCTTGCTTCAAGTGAAATTTCATTATCAGAATGATTGATAACTAATAATTGTATTTCACCTCTGTAATCAGCATCTATTACTCCTGCTCCAATGTCTATTTTTAAATGAACTGCTGCTCCAGATCTTGCGGTTAACCTTGCATAATGTCCTTCTGGAAATTCAATGCTTATCCCGGTTTTAACTAATCTTCTGTCTCTAGCAGGAATTTTTATTGCTTGATCAATGAAAAGATCATATCCTGCTGCTCTTTCCGTTCGGCGTTCTGGAATTTTTGCCGTTGCTGTTAACTTTTTTGCGGTTTGAACCACAATGCATAGTTCTCTAAACCATTTTGCCTTTGTTTATCTTGATTGTATAAGTTGTCTTCTATTCTTTTTTTTTTTCCTTTTTCAAATTGATTTCACTGAAGTACTTTTTTGATGTTTTACATATATAGAATATCTTGGATAAAATTATATGAATCTTACTGTATGTATGAAATATACACATTACATGTGTATAATCCTAAAGTCGTATTTGGTAGGATGGATTGGTATGGGTATGGTTCAAATGGACAATCTGTGGTGGAATGATCATTTCTTGGACAGGCTGAACAGGTAAAACATGGTAGATTGGACGAAATGAGGATGCCAAATTAGCCAGATGGGTAAAAATAGAACATATCATTCCATTTATCATACGTTTTCATTAATTGCAACACAAAGAAATAAGGATCATTCTGCATATCATTCCATTCTCACTCCCATTCTAATTTCATTCCCTCCTAACAATCATAGCATAGACCTAAAACACCAATGTGGTACTAAATCCACTACAATGCCCTAATAACTCCAACCCACCTAACAATCACAATATCAAATTCATTCTGCAATATAATTTGTAGAAATTTGACATAACATAAATACGAATGTTGTAATTGTCTTTTCCAATTACTTTGTAGATAATTTTGGTTTCAATGGGGATTACATTAATAAGAAAATTAGATTTCATAGAGGAGGATCTAAGGAGGACATAAGAAGATTTCTTTGAAAAAAAGATATGGATGAAGTTTTTTTTTCATAGCTAACAAATGGGAAAGGATCCATTTATAGCGGGCCTTAATTTGGCTATCATGTTGTTTTGTCATTGTTACAATCTTATGTTACACCCCGATGGTATACTTGTCCGCCAAATCGGATGGTACCCCCTAGTGACAATATAGGAAGTAATCGATATCAAACCAATTCAAGCCAACATAAATACCAATGCAATATAAAATCACCAAGTTATTAAAAGCTGATGCGTATGTGTATGCATGTATATGAGATCATATTAAATTACACAAGATAAAGTCATATTATTCTACAAAGCTCAAATCGATACAGCAAGGAAATTGTAAACACTAGCAACATAAAATAAACCAAGCAACTCAAAGGAAATCCAAACGAGTGGGACTGACAGCTAGGAACACAATACATCCTCTCTTGCTAACTTGAAAGTTAAAGGAAAAGTAATGAGTAGTGAGTACAACAACTCAGTGGGTATAAAAAGATAGTGCATGATACTAAATATATAGTAAGATCAAAGGATGTAGTCTATAAAAGTAAGAGAGTCAATATAATCAATTGCTAACAAAAACATAAATAACTATATAAAACTCCACTAATTTGCCAACTAGGTATGACTAACAAATCAGGAGTACATACAATACATTCTAACCTATACGAATAAATACATGACTGTCATATAGCAAGCATATAACAAGTTTTGACTAGCGCAACAACAAGCTATCACGAATGGGTCGCATGGCAGTTAGGGTATATAAATAGTTCTGCAGGAGAACGCTCTACCACTATTGGTCCCGTGGGCAGACAAGATGAGGTAGCTATCTAGCTCCTCAGCCACTGACTGTGATGGTCCTGTGGGCAATCAGGGTATGCAAACAGTCACTGTCTGTGGGAGAACGCTTAACCACGAATGGTCCCATGCGTAGACAAAGTATATATGTGGCTATCTAGCTATGAACTACGACAAATACGCTACCAAAGATGATCACGTGGACATTCATATGCATCATGATTGCTAATGGCTCTCTCAACCACCCATGGGAGACAATGGTCGATTGGGTATACTAACGGTCGTTGCCGACTCTCTCAACCACGAATGAGAGACAATGGTCGTCAGGACATAACAATGTAATGATAAGCAAAAAGTGAATAATCACATCTTTATAGCTGCACCTCAGTCTAACCTTACTAGCGTATAGGCATGAGCGTAAATAACAAATCAAGGTCTAGTAGGATACTCGATATCCTTAACTACGGTATGATCTTATTAATGTATAGGTATGAGCCTAACATAAACAATCACGTCCACAAAATACTAGTCAACTAATCTCATCAAGAGAATACTAGTCATCTAGTTATAATATCTCAACTAATTCTATGATATCATCATACATATAATAAAATAACAGAATTCAAATCAAGTAGTCCTAGATGTCAGTATGAAAAAAATAATCTAGTGGAATACTCCTATCACTCTGCTAGGGTAAGATATCTATTCCGTATAAGCAGGTATAGTCTTGCTAACATATATACACTCATATAAGTATACAACTATACTATAGTATCACTAACATATGGTTACAAGCTTACGAGCATAAATCTGTAACTATACTACGGTAATACTCACAATACATACATGGAAACAAAGAAGATTGCATAGATATTAAAGTAGATCAAAATATAAGCTCAAGCAATAAAAGGTCAAGCTCAAGAACAATATAGAATGGATTTAAGGTAAGCAAGTAATTGTGATCTAATCAAGATATGACAATAAATAATCATGCACTAAGATCAAAGATCTAAAGAAGATAAGCAAGAACTATCCACCTTTATCCGTAGATCGCTCCAATCGTCTTCATGTCAACGGGTTTGTTTCGTACTAAAATCTGCTTCTTCATTTTCTTCTTCGGCGATGCGACGGCGATTGGAGGTCACCAGCAGTGGCTCGGGTGGCTAGTGGCTTCCCTGTCGACAAATCTCAGGCATCTGCAATGGATGAAATCCATGGCGGCAGCAATGGTGGTCGACCTTGCATTTGCTTGTACTGTCGAGGGCTGGCGATGACGTCAGCTCTTGGCTATGGCAAGCGGTCGACGATCTGCAGTCAGGGGTGGCACAAGGGATGGAGGCCTACAAACCACGGTAGCACACCTCGTTGACAGTGGCGCGCAGATCGCCACGCGTGATTGAGAAAACCAGACGGTGGTTGGCGATTCCTCGATGTGTTATTGCACGGGGTGGCTGATTGCGAGGATAGTGGAACAGCGATGACGACCGTCTGGCGATCGCGTGGCGAATCGTGCGTTGCGTGCGAGCGAGAAAAATGATGGAGAAGAGAGAGAGAGACGGTGGTGAAGACGTCGATGGAGGTGAGGAGGCACACAACAGTCTAAAACCGAAGTTGGAGTTCAATCAACTCATTTAAATGAAGTATTTTAAATAGGCTTTATCTTTCACCTGTTTATTTCCATAAAATTTAAAACGACTTATTTAAAATTTAGAAAAAATCTAGAAATTTCTATTAATTTATATAAACTTATTTCTCTATTATTTATAAGTTTTTGTGTTTTTATTTTCCTAAATAAATTTATCTTGTTCAAATTTTAATTGTTTTAATTATTATCCTACATATATAAATATATATATTTTTGGGTATCTTACATCCTATCTATGGAATATTATCCCGGCTATATCTCGCCTTATTACATATGCTCAGTTCTAGCTTTAGGGAGTTGTTATAGAGTGACAAAAATCCTTGTTCAAACTGTTACCTGTCCTGTATATGATGTATGCATTTGTTGTTTTTGCAATTCATTTTTGCCACTCCTAACAACTTTAGTCTTGATTTTCATTACATGCCTACAAATTGCAAATACATTTTTGCATTGTCATTGCTTTCATTTTATACATAATTTTTGGGATAAAAAAATTCTTGTATCAATGATATTTTCTCCTTTGCTTATGGCAGTTGTGAACCTAACACTTATTGATCTCCCTGGTCTAACAAAGGTTGCCGTAGGTATATCTGATGTTGATTTTTTGCTGTGTTTTTAGGGAGATAAGTTTTTTGTTTTCATAATCTCAATTCAACCAATTCTATCTTTTGCAGAAGGGCAGCCTGATAACATTGTGCAAGATATTGAAAATATGGTGCGGTCATATGTTGAGAAGGTATTTTATGCCCATGGATGACTTTCAAAATGGCTCGACCTTATAGCATGGCACAAACATGATCTTTTACTTGAATTGCCAAGATAAGATCTAGAAGTGTCACAATAAGACGCTGAATGAAAATGGGTCATAACATGAACCATTTATCAATAAAATTATTTCAAAAAATGTAGCAAAATTTTCACGTCAGATAATGTGAATCAGTCTATCAACTACTAATTTCTATCATTTTCATATTGTGCCATACATTAAATTCACTTTTAACACTCTTTTTATGTTTCTTGTGTACGCGTTGTGTTTTCTGATCTAAGAGGGACGACAGTGGGTTGGATATCCACATTTTTGGCCACTCTCCAAATCCGTATCCCTTTTAAATATCTGCAATTTGAACTCATTTAAATACTTGATTTAGATCAATTAGGTTCTGCTGTTAGTATCCGCATGACCGCACCTGACTTAAATAGTAGGTAAAATATGTGAGTACCATGCCTATAATTTAAGCAAACTCTAACCAATCTGAACCTAGTTATAGAGCATAATTGAACCTGAGCCCAACATAAATGGGTTGGATACCTACCACACCTGTAGGTATCCGATTATTGTTTACGCATTGTCAACCCTACATCATACGCTATCAATTGTGTTGTGCCCAATATTTGTCACATTTGCACCAAAATTTCTGGTTATATTTACCTTTTTTCATTTCATAGTTCAGGAATGCACTTGTTATTATTACTGTCTTTCCTTTCTCTTTCATGGTATGGTAGAATTTCCTTATGCAGTATGGTTTGATTTGGTTATCGTGATCTATTTACCTGTGTGGTTATTCTTATCTGTTTGACTTTGACCTCTCCAAGGAATATTTTATGTTTGATTGTTCTCATCTCTACATATTATTTTTTGCAGCCAAACTGTATAATATTAGCTATTACCCCTGCCAATCAGGATATTGCAACCTCAGATGCCATCAAGCTTGCTAGGGAAGTTGATCCAACAGGTCTAAAAGATATTTGTGTTTCTTATTGATTATCAAGCTAAATAGCTAATATTGTGCAAAATTGGCAACATATTTTACGATTATGGCAAGTGAGCCTGTGCAAATTTGCTTAGACTTGCCTGAAATTTGGTCAGGTGAAAGAACGTTTGGGGTGTTAACAAAACTTGATTTGATGGATAAAGGAACTCATGCACTTGATGTATGTTTAATTTGTTAACATGCTCATTGGTTATTTTTTGTATGCTTGTTATATATTCGTGTGCTTCATTTGATATGTGTGATTCTTTGTTGATCAGGTTCTTGAAGGAAAAGCCTATAAGCTTCAGCATCCATGGGTTGGAATTGTCAACCGCTCTCAAGCAGATATCAATAAAAATGTTGATATGATTATTGCCAGGAGAAAAGAAAAGGAGTATTTTGCAAATAGTTTAGATTATTCACATTTAGCTAGTAAAATGGGTTCGGAATACCTTGCTAAACTTCTTTCAAAGGTATAACAGATTTGATTCTCTGGATCTTTCTCTCAAGTTTGAGAACTGACTTTAAAATTTGTTTCAGCATTTGGAATCTGTAATCAGGGCTCGAATTCCTAGCATTACATCTTTGATAAACAAAACCATAGATGAACTTGAATCAGAGATGGACAATCTTGGCAGACCTATTGCTGTGGATGCTGGGGTAGGTGTGCAATGGATGAGTCGATTTAAAAACTTATTTTTCTCAATTTTTTATGATTCTATTGTTAAAATGTATTTCTTGCTTTGCCAGGCTCAATTGTACACCATATTGGAAATGTGCCGTGCATTTGATAAGATATTCAAGGAACATCTAGATGGAGGGTAAAGACCTGCTGTTGTCTACTCAATTGCTCTATTATTTGCAACTTATTATACATGTAGATTATATACTTGGCTTTCATTTTGTATATACATATTGATTAAGTGTTGAGATAGTTTCATCAATTTGTCAATACAAAGACCACAGGGGTAAGTTACATCACCCGATCACATGGCAAAAATAATTTGTAATAGAGTTGAGTGTATTGTGTGTGATAGTTCGATTGCTATCATTTTTATATTTACAGGGTTGTTGATAATGGTTGAGGATGTAATGTTTTCTTCAGTTTCTACTTAAATTTCTTGAGTGCATTTGAGGTATGTAAGCCAATGTCAATACATTCAGATTGTTGAACAAAGTGGTTTTATTTTGTTGCCTTTGAATGTTTGCTCACATTATTAACAAGATTTGCTGATCTCCTAAGAAATATCCAACTATCCAAGCATGATGAATTGCTTTTATGCTGGAAAGGCTTTCAGTTGCATTTGGATTTGAATTATAGGATTCATATCAAACATCCATGAACTGACTTTCCTTTCATTGCACTATTACGCAAAACAAAGAGACAATTGTCACATGAGGAATTTGTCAAAATTCTAGGAATTTACATTTGCCCATGTTCATTATCATAAAAATACCAGATCATGTTGTTTATCCTTGTGCATTTTGTTCCTTATCTTACTTTAATGTAAACTTGTGTGGTGTGGGACAACATATATTATTATTATTATTATTATTATTATTATTATTATTATTATTATTATTATTATTATTATTATTTTGGACTTAATCTATATTATTATTTTGAACAGTCGCCCTGGTGGTGATCGAATCTATGGGGTCTTTGATCATCAGCTCCCTGCTGCTTTGAGGAAGCTTCCATTTGATCGTCATCTTTCCCTACAAAATGTGAAGAAAGTTGTCTCAGAAGCAGATGGTTATCAACCACATCTGATTGCTCCTGAGCAAGGTTATCGCCGCTTGATTGAGAGTTCTTTGAATTATTTCAGAGGTCCTGCTGAAGCATCAGTTGATGCTGTAAGATATTACGCCCCTTTATTATTATTATTATTATTATTATTCAAGAACTTTTTTCAGCTGTCCTTGCTTGTTGTGACCCCAGGTACATTTTGTTCTCAAGGATTTGGTACGGAAGTCCATTGGAGAGACACAGGTTGTTTACTGATGTTAATACCGTCTCATTATTCTGATTTGTAATCCACTGAATTTCGATGCACATGCTATTTCTTTGTTGTAGGAGCTGAAAAGATTCCCTAGTCTCCAAGCCGAACTTGCCGCTGCATGTTATCAAGCACTCGAAAGGTTCCGTGAAGACAGCCGAAAGACTGCGATACGATTGGTTGACATGGAAGCATCCTATTTGACAGTCGACTTCTTCAGAAAGCTACCGCAGGATATTGAGAAAACTGGGAATCCTTCCACTATCACTGCTGACCGATACTCTGAAGGACACTTCAGGAGGATAGCCTCCAATGTATCCTCCTACATAGTAATGGTTTCTGAAATGCTCAAGAACACACTCCCGAAGGCTACAGTCCATTGTCAAGTCAGAGAAGCCAAACGCTCTTTGCTCAACCACTTCTACACCCAAATAGGAAGAAAAGAGGTCCTTTATCTAGTCTTAATAACGTGCCTATTTTTTCTAGAATTTATGCTGTGGAAGTATTTTTACATCTATTTTTTTATATTAAATTTTCTCGTGATGCAGGGAAAGCAGCTATCTCAGCTGTTGGATGAAGATCCTGCTCTAATGGAGCGCAGAGTGCAGTGTGCCAAGAGGCTGGAGCTATACAAAAATGCAAGAGATGAAATTGAGGCAGTATCTTGGGCTAGATAAAGTTTATGTTTTAGTTTATCGATATCAATTAATATCTTTGTATGACTTTTCCAGTGCATCATCTCCTTCTCATTTGCAAATTAAGATCTTTCCTTCTTCCCTGCTTCTTGTTGATTTCCTGTTGGCTTGTCTGTTTAGTATTTTCATTGTAAGATTATGTTTGTTTTGTAGCCCAAATATTTTAGTTGATCCATTGCTTTTCCATTTTGTGGAAATAGTTTAAATGTAATTCAGTGGAAAATGTTCTCGAGAATTTTAAGGTTATTAAAATGTCTGGAAATTTGTATTATTTTATTCTTCAATTTCCATTTGTTACGTTAAGTCACTTAATGATGGTAATGATAATTAGGTGCCAAAATGATCAGACATATTAAGCTTTGCGAATGTGGTGATGTAAAATTTTATGAGGTAAATTTGTAGTGGTGAAAATAATTGCCTTGTTTCAATAACTTTTTCTGAAAATTTAAAATGATATATATATATATAACTCTTCTGTCACTAATTTCGACCCGGTTCGTTTATTAACTCTCCCTTAACAAACCCTCGAACACTCTTCACGCACAATTGTTGCCCTTCATTTGCTGCTCCTCCTTCACCGTGTCCATGGCGACTACAGGATTCCATTGGGCCCGCCCCACATTCGGTACTCCGGTAGGAGCGGCAGCAAAACCCTTCCTGACCTCCCGTTGCTCCTCCACTCGCGTCCTAGCCTTCCGCCGAAGCGACCTCAATTCGTTCGCCCAGCGAGTGGCCTCCGGCGAGGTCCTGCGGGACGCGTGGCGGAGCGCCAACAATGGGATCGAGCAGTTTGCTTCGGAGGCTCGACGCACCGCCGAGCGTCTCGACCGTCAATACTCACTCTCTCGCCGATTCGACTCCGCTACCCGCGCAGCTGTCGCACGAGCACGGGAGATCGATCAGGATCTGGGTATTGGGCGGCGGTGGAGGTCATTCTCCGTGGACTTCTCTAGAAATTGGCCTAGGGTTCGTGTTCTCCAATTTCACTTGCGGTGCAGCATCGTTTTTTACCATCTATTTTCCCCTGTAATTCTCCTTATTTTATTCCTTTTTTTGTTGTTCTTTCTTGCAGTACAGGAGAGAGCTCAATAAGTTTCTACAAACACCACTTGGAAGAGGACTTGCTGTGAGTTCATTTATTCTTGATCCTCAATTCTCTTCGCTATTTCTTGGCGTTTGGTATTTTTAAGATTAACTATCCATCTTGGATCATTGTGACAATCTAGTTTTATTTGAAAATTGGTGTTTGATATGTTTACAATTGGTAAATTTGGCTCTACTTCTGGGCTGTTCTTGTTGAAGTACAAGGACTTTGATCAATCTCTCTTTTATTTTGTTATGTCCTTGCAATTTATGTTGTTTTAGTGGATTGCATGGCTAAATCCATATCTAATCCAAGGAGAATGAACACCAGTACTTTTTTCCATTTATTAGTGACAAGGATTACACATTTTAGTACTATTGTTTGCTCATTTATTGTTCAGTCAGATTATTCAATATTCCCCTTCTCCTGGAATTGCTGAATGAGAATACAGTCAAAATTTTCCCTTTGATCATTGATTTTCAAAAACCATGGCCTCCACAAAGACAGAAATAATTCATGTATTTCCTTGAGATGGTGTTGGTAACTATGTTATCCTTATTCTTGGCCCCATGTCCCTGGAAATACTGGATGATAATACAGTCAAATGTTGTCCTTTGATCATTTATTTGAAGAACCATTGTCTCCATGAAGAGAAAAACAATTGATGTGTTTCTTTGAGATGGTATTGGTAACTATATTACTCTTGTTTTTGGCATTCCCATTACAGACTTATAGGCAATAAGTGTTTCTGTGATAGCTTGATTGATTCTTCAGTTTTAGTAGTAGAAAAATTGCCCTTACATGGGCCATCCTCCAAGTTTTTGATTTTTCTCCTAACAAAACGTTCTAGTGAGAACTAAACTAATTGGAGCTATCAGGCCAAATATACTTCATATTTTACTTTGTGTAGTCTGGTGGAACCTTCAAGGTTTTAGTTCATTGACGTTAATGTTCAAAGTGGTATATGTGGTAGCTATAATGAATAATTAAAGCATGCTATGCGAATTGCAATTGTAAAACATGTGTATTACTTTGAAACAGTCTAGTAAATACACTTTTCTGCTAGGAATGGATCCTATCTAGATCGGACATGTTTGAAGAAGTGGTTCCTTTCCTTTATATTAAAATAACAGTTGTTGTTTTGAATCTTATCCAAAGTTTTGTTCTTGTTATTTTTAGTATTATCCAGGCTTGTTAACTTGTTTAATATGCATGATGCTGAATTTTCCAATCTGTACATGTTTCTGTGCTTTGGTAGTTTCATACTTTTATCTTGCTGCTCCTGCAGACTGTCTTCTTTTGTTGGTTTGCATTGTCTGGATGGCTGTTCAGATTTTTTATCCTTGCTACATGGATCTTACCATTTGCTGCTCCTCTTCTCATGGGAACACTTGCTAACAATTTTGCTATTCAGGTAATTTTCAATGCATTAAATGTTTGATGTTTCTTTTATATGTTGATTATCCTCCATTTAGTTTTGAAGTAACAGTCCATTTACCATATTCATTTTCTTAGCAGTCATTGATAGAATATATAGATGCTTTTTGAGTATGTTAGTTGACCACTTGCAACAAAAGTTTTTTGTGTGGGAAGGGACCAATCTTTACATTTATATTGTTACAATCTCCTCTCACATATAGGCAAGTGGACTCACTGATCCAAGTCCAACGTATGGACCTTAATTGGGGATAATATTGTTGCGTAAAACATCATAATTCTAGCACCATGGTAAATATACTGATCTTTGTCCTAAAAGATTGGGGTTTTAGGAACAGAATAAGTATATATTTCGTTGTTCCTAATTATAGAGCAAAATGTAGTGAAGTCTTATTTTCACCGAAGTGGAATTGATTGAAGCGAGAGCCTGTATCTTTTATGATCTTTTTGGTTGTCTTTTTCTAGCAGCTCTATTCTGTCAGTTTTTCCTTGGTTGTTAAGTGAAGAGAAGAATATGAGTAGTTATTTACTTATCTGCAGGGATTGCCTTTTCATTGTTATATAAGTATTTTTAATTTGTATTGCTCCATTTAGGATCTCATAATTTGATTTGTTTTAACTTCTGTATTCAAACATCTATTAGTGACCTCCATATAAGCGCCTTGAGTGTTCTCCTTGTTCTTGAAATCAAGTTACACTGAAATAATAAATTTGAAAATGATAACACCAAGGACATAGCGGCAACTGGATCTGGCCGTTTAGTTCTCTTACTGATTCTAGATAAGCTTTTGGTCAATGTTTTATATGTAATTTTCATTACATGCAAATCTCAAACAGCTCCTAAAGATCGACCCAACATGAACCCCTAGATTTTAGTAGAACACACTTTAGCGAATGAAATGTGTGTCAGTTTTCAATGACTCAATTATATTGTTCTTGACCATCAAAATGTTCATTAACTCGGGGTAATTTGGACGAAGTTGAAGCAACAATAAACACCCAGGACTATGTTGAGATTCTTGTCTTTTTAAATTACAACACCGAACTTATATAGGGGGTCAAACTTCACGAGTCAATCTGAAATTATCCCTCTTGTTATAATGAAATTAGATTTACCCCATTTCTTGACTCGGCTATAATGGGAAATGAGCAATCTCCAACAGAATGAAACTGAAATGGATATTTACCTTCAGTTGGAAGGAACTGGTCTTTAACTAGAACATTGTCTTTAACTGTGGTAGTTTATCTTATTTAAATAAGGTGATGTATGTTTTGATGCATTACCATGGACTGAGCAACTCTCAATATTTTACTTTCTCATCAATCAAGCTAAATATATTTGTAATGATCCAGAGCTTGTGATTGGCTATATAAATGCACCATAATTCATGTAGCATGTGTCGACTATATGATGTGAGTCATGGGCAATATAATAACATGACTGATACTGCAGCAATTTGGATTTGTTAATCTGCTGCATAATTTAGTCCATACATTTTTTCGTCACAAAGGAATTTCTGAAATTGATTATTGGATTTAAATATCATTCTGCCTTAAAAGGAAAAGGCTTGTGAATTATCGAGGAGACAAGGTCAATTGTCAACGCAAGAGGAAGTTCTACTAAAAATTGACATTCTATTGTTATGGAGGGATTCCAACCTTATTTTTACTGCACTTCTACTAAAAATTAGGATCATAATAAGTTTTTCCCCTTACAGGGTACATGTCCTGCCTGCAAGAGGAAGTTCATGGGCTCCCGATTCCAGATGATTCGTTGCACAGGCTGCGGCAACATTGTATGGCAGCCTAAAGACAACTCCTCTAGCGGTCGATGGAATCCTTCCTCTAAAGCGTCTGAGCAGGACGTTATTGACATAGAAATTGAGGAGAAATAGTGGTCATTATGCTATAAAAGAAGGCATGCCCTTCATTTGAAATGTTCTTTGCACCAAAGTGTTTTGTACATGCAATTTACAAGAAGATTGAGGCATGATCTTACAATTCATGTAATGTAAAATGTCATGAGTTTTAGCACAGTGATCTATTTTTGCTCGATGCGCAGATGCCATGTATTTGTAGAGTTAAAGGTTTCATTTGATTGGTTTCCCTATATTTAAATATTCAAGAATTTGTATTTTAATCTCAAGTTAAATATTGCTAGAGGTAAATCTTTTTTTTTTTGTGTGTGTGTTTACACACTGCAGGGTGGGGGATTGAACAGTGTCCTCATTTACTTTAATTTATTCGAACCCCAATTTGTGAATATGTACAAAGTAAGGAGGTTAAAGAACTAGTAACACTTTTTTTTTTTTTTTTGTCAAATTATTATATTTAACTTAATTTTGAGTAGTTCTGAGAATGCCGGAGAGTTCCGGCCTGGCCTCTTAGAAGCCGGATTTCTCTTGGAAGGAGATGGATCTTGAGGCCCTGGAAGGTTGCTGTGAGATCTATGTTTATAGCGGAAAGGGGTGGAGACGTTTAATATTTTGGAGTTCCAGATAGTCCTCTCACCGGTGAGCTGAGAAATCACTTTTTTACTTATTTAAGTTGTGGCATGTGGTTGTCGAGTTCAATTTTGTATTTACCGGTGAGGTTTAATCAAATTTCTTGTTTGTATTCTATTGGGCTTTTATACGTTGCATCTGTGGCTTGAAAATGCTAGTGTCCAATTTTAAGTAAGTTTAGCCCCTAAAGTGATTCATTTTCTGCTAAAATTCCCATACTCCATAAGGCTGCTGCTGTTGGATTTGAATTTTTAATTCACATGAAATAAAGTTGAATTATATGATACGTACCTTATCTCTGAACCTTAACTAAAGGGATTACCGTTGTGAGCTTCAGCCAGACACAGTAAAAGAGAGGGAGGCAGTAGCGGTCTTAAATCCTGAAAGGAAAACAAAGATAGTTTGCACGATTGCTCCTGCGTGAGATGATATGAAAACTAGAAGAGGCGTGAATGAATTTTGCAAGGCTTAATATGTCCAATGGAGATAATCAATCACATCAGAAGGCTATTGACTTAATAAAAGAATACAACGCTCAGTCCAAGGACAACGTTATTTTCATAATTCTGGATGCTAAGGTATGTGCCTCTCGTGAACATCATTTAGTTGTTAGTATGGACTTAGCAGGGTGTATTTCTAAAATCCTTGATATTGTTCGTATCCATTCTTCTTGAGATTTGACTTATTATATGTTGGCAGAAGATGCAGTTACTCTTCTCTGGTCTACTTATCTTGAATTACGATTTGAAAATCTTGGTTCATGATATTTTCCAACAAGCATGTATAACTGAAGGTAATCATGCAATCAACTAATATTTTATTAAGGGCTCAATATTTGCTTGAAATTACATGCATTGTACTCAAAAAGTCTAAACTACAAACACAGAACAAGATGTCTTTCATCATTCAGTCATATGCCTAGAAGGTTACTTTGGTATTGCATAATATCGAGTTTTAATTATTAATAGGTGCACAAGGATTTCTGGCATCCTGAGACAAGTTCTCTATTTTCATTTCCAATATATTTAATAGTATTTTTTTTTTCTTGTTTTTGTGGAAGATTGAGCATCTTCCATGTTAAAAGTTAATCTTATTGTTTGAAGGAGTAAAAAATTGATGACAAATTTGTTTTACTTTTCTTTCAATTCAAGTTCTTTTTTTTTTCCTTAAAGACAAAAATCTGGAAATTAACCTACCCAACAGTTGCTGGCTAATATGTTTGTCAATTTAGATCGGTATAGTCAAGGTTCACTACTCTTTGTCCAAAGTGAAAGTAATCGAGAGTTGAAGTAACTTCAATTTACTGAGTGCCAAAGGGCTGCATATTTACAGTGCTCAAGTGTTTCTTAGCTAAGCAATTCCCTGATTTTCTTTTGTGAAAAAAAATGGTGTTTCAGTTTATAATTTGCAGTCTTCCTAATGTTAGTACTGAAGAGCTAAACCTATTCTTTGTTTCTTGTTATTACATCAGATATTTTGTAACAAAGTAAATGATTAATGACAATGAATGCTGCCTTCCTGATCTTTTGTCACAGCATTTCAAAGATTGATCTTTGTAACCTACCAGAATCAGATTGATGATCTAAAATTTGTGGGGTTTTTCCCTGGTGTTTAAAATTGTTCATTTGCTTTTTGTTTATTTGAGGTAGCTCTGCTGTTAAGCTTTCTTAGTGCTCACTGGATCAAGAAGTTGCACCTGACCATGTGAATTAAAATCTTAAATCTGTGCTAAGATAAATAGGAATTCCTATTCTTTTCAGGACTCTTCCTTCAATTCTTCATCTTATTTAAGTGAATACCATTCAGTATCATGCCTTCAATTAAATTTGCCAACATAATAGACAAGGTGTATATTATTCTTAACAGAATACCTGCAAGCATTCAACAGGTCATTGTTTGCTGAGAATACAAAAATCTTCAGAATATTAATAGCCATGTGGTTTTGAGTGTTCTGATGTACTAACTTATCAATGAAACTTCTTCCTTTGCCTGACATGCATTAGACCCCCTTATGTGCATAATGGTGGCAGTTCTGTATTAGACTTCGTAAAAAAATTTATGACAAGGTTCTTCAAGCACTGACATGTTATACTGCTTTCTTATTTGGTCCTCACCTTTAAAATGACATTCACTGAAGAAATGCATGATTTATCTTTTTTAAGGATGAAGGAGGTTTCTTCCCAATTAAAAGCAATTACAATGCGTAACAATTGAGCTATATCATTGGACCCTATCTTGCTGACTGAAGGTCAAGAGTTCAATTTTACTATCAAAAAAAGGAATCGGTGAAAACTATGATGATTTTGTTAATGAAGTTGAAGTTGATGGTGAGTATACTTTTCAAATGATTCTTGGTTTTAGATGTTTCATAAAACGTATATGCTTTGATTGTGTAAATGCTTCCATAAATTTATAAATCTGCAATTAGTTTATAAGAGGATGACCATCTTGGTAATTAAAGAAACCTTCTGAATGCATCAGTTATTCAATCATCAGCATAGATCTATGGTGGATGTATATCTGTGTCAATTACAGTGGCAAGTCGGGGATCCTCAATGTTGTATGCAATAAATTGTTGTCTTTTACATTAATACGAACACTGGTGCATTTAATTGTAATAATTGAAAAGGTGGTTTTTCATAGTTGAAATTTTGATTCTCGTCCCACTATCTCTTCTTCTTTCTGTATCAGTTAGATTAGAGTGTCTCCAAGGTAAGATTTTTAAAGAGATTTATGAAATGAAAAAGCTAAATAAAAAAGTTCTAATAATTATGGATTTAAGGTTTGAAGTTTGTTGTTAAAGAACAGTAGTGAAATTTTAAAGCTGTTTTTTTGTGTTGAAATTGATGTAATATGCATGTTTTCATGTAATTACATATTATAAAATGGATCACACAAAAATCATTTAAAACTTTAACTATTGGAGATGTTTCAATAGGTTTTCAGAATGTTAATGTAGCATGATATAATATATTGAGATCATACAAAAACTTTTATAGAACTTTAACTATTAAAGATGCTCTTATATTAAGAGAAGATGACCATATTATTATCTCTCATTCACCCCTTATTTCTATATTTCATGCTTTTCTAATACTTAAAAATTAAGAAGGGACAGCCGCCACCATTATCCCACCTTTGGCTCGGTCTATCTAACCAGCAATTATGCTGGGACCTTGATACGAATGATAACTTATTATTAGAGTTATAAATTAGATTAATTGTAATATTCTCTTTCTAAATAATAATATAAATATTATCAACACAGCAAGACCATTCCATTCCTCCCATTTGCTCGGATCCCTATTCGCCGCCGCCGCCGCGGTGAAACCCTCTCCCACCCTCCGCCGACGCATCCTCTCTCCAGTCGCGTCTCTCCACTCCAGCCTCGATCAAAGATAGTTGGATTTCCCTCCCGTGCCGACCGAGGACCGAACCCCCGAGGATGTGGCTCCTGATCGGACCGCATCGCCCCTCTCACCGAACCTCGCCACCGCCGCACCTTTCTCGCCGGGCCCGAACTAGGGTTCGACGCAGCCGTTACCGTCGTCCGGCCGACGAGAAAGACACCGCGTGATTTATCTGCGTAGCCCATTTATATTTTATAGGAGTAGTTTCAAAAAATAAATTTAAGGTACTTTTTAATTAAAAAAATATGCGCTTGAGACGGGAAGATGGATCTGCCCACTTTATTTATTTATTTATTTATTCAAATATTTAGTAAAAATGTAGTTCTCATGCAATAAAAAAAAGGGAAAAATGAATTCTTTTCCTTTTTAAACATTTATTTATTCATCCCCTTTTACGGCTTTACCTACCGCTTCAAGCAATTAATGAACATTTTCAAAGCATAATAATGTTTAGCAGTTCGTCTTAATCCAAACAAGCACGGCTATCGAGAGACCGAGAGAAAGAGCCAAGAAAAGATACAAAAATAATTGGACCGTCCGATCTGATCCTTCCGGCATCCGAGCCGCCAGCAATGCCTGCGGGCGCGAATCTCCAGGAACCGCATTTGCAACTATTTGGTCTCAGTGGACCGAGGCGAGCAGATTGTGGAGGCGGAGGTTGAGGGCCGAGGACGGAGGAAAAGGGGGACGCGCGAGACGAAGTCTGGGAGGAGTCTTACAGCTAGCTAGCTAGCTAGCTAGCTTTAATATTGGCCAGTGGATACCGGAGATGTCGCCGGAGACGAGCCCCGATTGGCTGCCCGATGGGTGGACGGCGGTGGCGAAGACCACCCGGAGCGGCGCGACGCTTTGGGTAAATCCAAGCGATTTTCTTTATCGGTTCTCCACTTTCTTTGCGCATTGTTTTTTTGTTCGTGTAAAAAATTGTTTCTTGCAGGGGGTTTAAGGTTGTGATGTTAGATTCAGTAGCCGTGCATGCTTGCCCGCTTTTTCCTTTGTTCATGTTGTTAGTATTGTAGTGTTGTTTATCGCGACTTTGTGATTGTTTGGGATTTGTTGAGGAAAAGACTGGAATCGAGAAATTCTTGTGATTTGGTGTTTTTTAAAATTCTGTCTTTGTGTTTGGGAATAGATGAGAATTGAAAAAGGTGTGCTTTGATTCTTACTTATCTAGTGTTTGTTGTGCCCACTATTCCTGCCAAGCGAGTAAGTTTAGCCACGAGTATTTTGGCTGCCGAGAAGTCTGTAGGCGATTGAGTAGTGAACTTATTGAGATGATGTATTAGTCATCAGATGTCTGTGAAGGCTTTGCAATAGAAGATAAAAACAAGTTAATGAAGGATTTACGCAAGGGTTAACTAGCAATATATTTTAACATCGTGGAAGGTTTTTTTTTTTTTTTTTTTTCCTTGTTCCCATCGCACAATCAAGTCAAGCCACTAAAGTGAAAATAACCAGTTAGTTAAATCAAATTGAAGTGCAACAGAAAAATTTGTTCCTGAGTAACTCAGCATGTGCCCGTGAAAAAGTAGCAATTCTTTTTATAGTTGATTTCTCTAATGTTTCATCTCGGAGTTGATAGAAATTGCGTAAACCTAAGCCGCATGAATTCTAAGATGTTGTATGAATTCAAGACAAGAAATACACAATAACATGAATCTTGTATGGCATAAAGAATGCGGTGAAGTCCTACATATGCGCTTTGATTCTTGAGCTCTTCATTTATCCCTTGCTTGACACTATGGTTGATATCTGACATCCCTCATCATGTGTAATTTTTTCGATTATGGCTGTGTTAGACATTGAAGATACTATTATTGATCAATTTCCATACAATTATCTACTATTAACAGATGTGTGAAATAACATAAAACAACCCTTCGTTCTATGAGGAATTTAAGATTAAGAGTTATCATGTGGGGAACTAAGGTGTAGATTAATTTAGTTGGCTATATATACATTGAGAGTCTGAGACCAACGAATCTAATTTTGTTTCATATTTGATCTTGGTGAGCATTGTTGTATAAAATTGATTAATTTTGTAATTGAGAAAAATACTATAACTCAACTGTAGTCCTCTGTTTTTCTTCAGTTCGTCCATGATCCCTCTACCGGTTCTGGATTTTATTCCAAGGAAGAAGTACTTAAACATTTGCAAGAGGGAAACATTGCCAATCACACAGCCATTCAGACAAGAAATGCCATTACGAGATCTATGGAGAAGAAACTAAAGAAGTGTTTGTCCAATTCACTACAGAAAGAGAACAATAAACCAGACTCCGCTGAACATGTTTGCTTTTGGATACCTCTTTTCCAATTCTCATCTGATCATTGTGGAATGAATGGCTTATATAATCAGTAATTTCTCCAGCAAATATCCAGAAAATATGTTAATCTTTTTTTCATCTTATCAACAGGCGCATTCAGGCACGTTGCCTCCTGGTTGGATCAAAGAGACCAGGTCTAGAAAGTATAGTGATAAAAAGGACCCGGTAAATAGCTACATAATTGTGTCTCTTAATTCTGTAGTTAGCTCTTCTAACTAATTAGCCCAGTTTATTAAATGTGAGATGTTAATCTCTAGATTTGATTTTTTTTTTAGTTCAAGCTTTTGGCATGATACACCTTATTTGTAATCTTCTCCTTACAGTTACAATATTTTTGCATATATTCCCGCTTCCTCCATTTCTTGGATATCAATTTTATCTGCTATTATCTAAAAATTTTCCTCTCTATCTTTGTTCTACAAAGATCTCAGACGAAAGCTCTCTATCTTTTGTGTATAGCATTACTATGAAATTGATGCACCAGTAAATAACATGCATGAAGCATGATCACCGCACCCCACTTCATGCTCTCATGAGTAGTTTCTCGAAATGTCAGTGGTTTTGCATAGATTGTTTGACTTTCCATCTTGCTTTTACTTTATTACTATTGATCTTGCTAATTAGATTACAAATTAGCATCAATCTTACTGGATTACCTTGTGGTTATTTTGTCCCTTACTTGAATTTCTACAGTTCTACATTGACCCAGTGAGTGGTTATGAATTCCGCTCTCTAAAGGATGCCTTTCGCTACATTGAAACTGGTGACATTGAGAAATGCTTATACAAGCCAAAGAAAAGAAGGATCTCTGACCTCAACACCTGTGAGACGGAATCTCCTGTAAGCATTTCATTTCTGTTCATTTTTAAAGCTACTATTGTTTTTGATATTCTATTTTTTCTTTAAGTAGGTGATTGCTTATGTGTTAGCAGTCTGTTTTTTGTTTGATATATAATTAGAATGACTTTTTATCATATAGAATGTCAAAATTATTTTCTTGGTTTTTTAAGTAATGAGAAGAATTTTTCATTTGTGTCTGATTCTAGTCGGTAGTCATAACTAGGAGCTTGTATAAAAATTCTCTCCCCTTAAGATAATAAAACTGGGAGATGATGCTATTGCAAACAATTCAAATCAAACTATCAGTAAAAAAAAAGTTAATTGTTAGCTCAGTACAGTGAATCATTTTAATCATGCTTGACAAGTAAAAGGAATAGGATCGTTAGGTGAGCCATTTCAGAGTGTGAAATTACTCTGTGAAATGTAGTCCTGTGTTTCCCAGCATAAGTTTGTAGATGGGAAATTAACTGAACAACTGGTTCTCAATTCTCACTTGGTCATTAAAAAAACAAAGAAGAGGAAAGGCAAGAGAATAGGAAGAAATATCTGGGAAGTAATTGAGGAAGAAGAAATTTAGGGAGTGATTGGGTTGTTTGCATTTTCATTTTTCAGAAAACCGCATTTTCCAGTTTTTTGGAAAATGACTTTTCCTCATTTTCCATTTCCTTAGAAAAATTTCTCTTTTTCTAGAAAATGAACGTGGCAAAATGCAAACCAAATGCATTTTCCATTTTCTCATAAAATGAAAATAGAAAACAACTTGGAAAATACAAACCAAATAAACCAAATGCTCCCTGTGCATTTTTGAGCTTAACAAACTAATGTGTGAGTTCTCTTATTTGGACTATCTGACAAAAGCAAACCTAGCCAAAGGTTAGGAGGTGCTCCACTTGAAAAGGATAACTTGCGTTGTTGGTTGGGTTTCATGTTCTACCAACTAGTAACTTAGGGCTTTGAGGACAATATGGGGAGATTGTGACAACTCAATATAATCCAAGATATGAAGTTTTGTCTAATAAGAGGACTTTATATGGTTTAGATGACTATCACTAACTTGAGTTACATGATTTTCATCTCTCCAAACATCATGAATGAAACCATATTTGTTTTGAACGCCCTCTTACAAAGGTACTATGTCAAACTATTGAGCATTGTGATAATGAGGACCAAGGTTTAAAATTTCGACCCGTGCCGAGGTTTCGGTCTTAGTTCGGAACGATATGATTTCGGTATCGTGCCGTGCCGATACAGTTTCAGAATTTTTTTTATATATAGTAATTATAAGGTAAATATGTTTATGGTGTATATAAAAATAAGTTGTATATTGATTATGTGTAAGTTCTTAATTATTGAACAACTTAATATTATTAGAAAAAAATTAAAAACAATTTTATTTAAATAAAATTAAAATATCACACATCTTTAGGAATTGTTTAAATTAATTAAATAAAATAATTAATTATCGGGAAAAGAAACCGCGACCCGCGATTGATCGCCCGCGACTCTTCTGGCGCTGCCAAGACGGGGATGCCTCCCTTGCCGGTTTCGGTTGCCTAGCGGAACAATAAAAACCGTTCGTGCCGGGCGGCACAGAACAACATTTCATTCTATGATGAGGACAAAATATAAAGAGTACTTCACCGGAAATTTACCTACTCATCTGAAATTCAGAGACAGCGGTCTACTACTCCACCTGTGTATCTGAACACAAATCATCTTGTTAGATACTATTCAGGTGAAGATTCATGTTTTGAAATAGTTTAGATCTATCACTGGATGGCTGATTTTGTTTTTGTAAAATCCATCTTAGACCCTTAGTCCATTTGAATTATGATTTGCAGCTTCATGAATCCAAAATAGTAGACTCGAAAGAGAATGTATCAGAGAAATGCCTATTCACTGGAGGGAAACACAACTTGGATGTGAAGATGGAGACCAACACCAATGAATTTCCAGGGGAGTCACAATCACCTCTAGATCATGTCTGTGAAACAAGTAATTTCATCAACTCATCCACATAAATTACTACTCACACTTTGAATTTATTAAACTTTGCTTCATAATTTCTACTAGACCAATCTTGACATTTCCTGGTCGGCTTGTCAAAGTGTAGGAAATAATCAGATAGGCCCTTTCTAATTCATGTTCTCACAATACAGATGCAAATTCTGGTTTCATGATGTCACCCGGCACTAAGCAGTTAGATTGGCACCATGCAAAAGAGATCACAATAGTTGGTGATCCCAATTCAATATGCCATGAAGATAAGGAATCTAGAATAGTGGAATCCGACAAACATGAAGTTATGGTGGCAGCAACACAAACGCTATCAGCATTCAACAGCTCTTGTCTCTCTAAGTTGCAAAGTGTCACATTTGATGGACTTGTATCTGCAGAGCAGCTGAACAATGGTGATGACTATATACCTTGTCAACCAGATAAGATAACAAATGGGCTAGGCTTGCCAACTTCGGATGAAAATTTGTTGGCAAGTACAGAGGAAGAGAACTTGAAGTTCAAGAAGCCTAAAAGGGCAAGAAATTATACATCAAGCAACAGTCATAGTATCAAAACAATCACAATGCCCCATCGGTCATCTCCACGATTGGCTGCACTTCAAGCTGATACCGAAAGCAAATCCGGACTGGTAAAGAAGAGGAAGACAGAAGCAAAACCGCTTGATCTGCCACATGTGACTTCATTAAGTGAAAGTCATAATAAAAGTGGCATTCCATCAATATCATCTGACAACCCTGAAATTTTGAAGACGACACATCCTTCTTTTGCAGAAGCTGCTCCACTAGTTGAATCAGGAATTAACATAGACAATCCAGTCTCAAAGCTCACTTCGATCTTTGGAAATTCTTGGTCAGATCCATGCTTAGAATTTGCCTTTAAGACACTGATAGGGGATCTTCCAGCATTGGATAATACTTCAATATTCCATGACTGTTCTCTGCAACAGCAGCAGCAGCAACAACAAAGTAGTTCAGCTAGAAGTTTGAAAGACTAGGATTTGTTAGCGCTATGTAGCATCGGACAGCTTAGCCAAAATGAACATTTTGTGCAGCTGGAACCACCTAAGAATAACAGGTTGCCCTTCAGAGGCAACAGAATTTGCTTGGCAAAAACAACTTGCAGTCCCCAAAATCTTGAAGGAACTCCACTGGAGACTTTAACTGAACCCTTCAGTTATTGGAAAAGAAAGAAAGATGAAATTGCCTGTAACAATAATGTCTTTTGGATATTGTTTTAGAGCTTGAACCTATTCTTTTGCACTGCAGCATGCTGAGGAAGAGGATGATTTTGTATCTCTTAAATCACTCTTCCTGATGCTCCTCTTTTGTTACTATAACTGTAGTTTTGGTGTTTAAAACCAGATAAAAGGAACTTTTTAAGTTTATTAACAATTTAGTTATTTCATCTTTTTTTTTTTTTTTTATAAGATTGCATGCCATCTAATATTAATCGCCTATTATTCCCACGAATAGTTGAAGGTTTTCACTTGTAGGATCCTTTTACAAGTGACATTAATTTTAATAACTTAGATAATTTTTTACATTATATAGTTTTATTTATTCAAGCCAATCTAAAATCGTATAAAATTATCGATAAACATATCATTCATTTAATATTATTTTTATATTAATTCATATGATACAATTTATTTTTAATGCAATTAACACCACCAATTATTATTTTTATCTAATTACCTAGAAGTGAAATGAAATGACATTACATGATATCAACCATATCATTAAATGAAATGACAACGAGCTTGAGAAAACTTCATTAAAAAATTTACTAATAGTTACCTAAGCAGTAGTAAAATTTTAAAGGCCTCTAGTTAATGTAAATTTTACCTAATTAGCAGGAGTTCAACCTTGTTACTTTTATTAGAAATGTAAAATAATTTTATATCTAATATCATCAGTTAAAACTATAAAAAATTTGTTTTTAAAAGATATCAATAATGATCCCGTCTAAAATCAGAAAATGTGACGCTCTCTTTAACCTGATGAAGACTTTTCACGATCTATAAAACATGGAACGTCAGTGCCGGACCGAGAAGAGTATTCGGCGTTGATCCTCCAACACTCCAATTAGTTTCTGGCAATGTGTAAAACAATAGAAACTATAGTATAAGTGTGTAGAAACGAAGTTACGTATATCTCTCCTTGTAGATGGGAACCCTTTTTATAGCGTCACTGTAGTGTTTGTGCATTCATCCCAAAGTGTAGGCATGTTTTTCTAGGTATCCTAGGAAAAAATAAGTCAAAAAGTGTCCTTGATACTATTCCTTAAGCATCCACGAAATTCTCTGATGTGACAGCCTGGAAGCTTTGAAAGTACGATTGTCTGCTAGACATGCCTTGCTGTCAGCGGCACAAACTCCCAAAAGGATATGACAAGATATTTGGTGGGATCATGTGCAACCGGTCGGAGTCACTCGGTTGGGCTGTAGAGCCCGGCGTACTTGTCTCCTGAGCTAGTATCATTCACTTGGCAGTACCCGGTCCACTTGGCCATAACTGGTCCTCTCGGCCATACCTGGTCCTTTCGGTTGACTTGGTTATCACACTTGACTTTGTCTTCAACGTCAGCTAGTCTTCCTTACTTTGATCTATCTTTGGTGGGACCTCCCATTATTACCGGATCACAAGTCTCCTCTTCAAGTCTAGTTGAAGGAGGTTGTAAGTCCGGCTGACTGGACCATTAGTATGTTCCTGCGTCTCTCTCCCCTATCAGGTGCTTGGCCACTCAGGGTCTCCCATAGACTTTGCTGACGTCCTTACACGGTTTTATAGCCGTCGTTCAGCTGCTGATGGTGAAGACATTCGATTTTATAGTCGTTGTTATGCTGTTGATGGCGTAGACATTCAGTTTTATAGCCGACGTTCGACTGCAGATGGCGAAGACATTCAGTTTTATAGTCGCTGTTCGGCTGTTGATGGTGAAGACATTCAGTTTTATAGTTGCCGTTCGGCTCTGTCGTGTGCGCTACTTAGCCAATTTTCTAACTATTTGATGAGCTCTACTTTCGACTACAGTGTTAATGGCGTAGACATTCAGTTTTATAGTCGTCGTTCGACTGCTGTTGGTGAAGACATTCAGTTTTATAGTCGCCGTTCGACTGCTGATGGTGAAGACATTCGGTTTTATAGCCGTCATTCGGCTCTGACTCTTTGTTGAGCTCACTTTCAACTATAGTGCTTCCTAATTGCTGTTGCTGTTATTGTAATTTTTCAAAAATCGTTCAAATCTTTACCCATTAATGCAGAGCACGGTCAGCTATGCCTTGTAATCATACTTTTTGCCTCATCATTAATACCACCTGTAACAGAATGCCACGTGGAGCCTCTGCATGCCATTGTATGCGTGATGTGATAGATGGCCATTTGGTATTGATGTGAGTGCTACCTTTTGATTTCAATGGTCACGATGAATCCCCATTTTCCCAAACCCTGCATCGGATGGTCCAGAGCAATCACAGATGGGGTTTTTAAGCCCATATCTTTTCTTTTGGCTCCATCGTCTTTCTCACTTTCACCTTCTTCCTTATTTGTTCACCACCGACGGTCTCCACTGCTCCCGTAAGCTCCTCCTCTTTTTCCGCTCTCAATCCTTGATTTCTATTCATGATCCTACTTCTCCTCCTCAAGCCATTATCGGCTTGTGGTATACTTCCACAAAATCTAATTTCAACGGAATGAGATTCTCTAAATAACAACGACTTACCACTTCCCTGACGATTATTAAATTGCTATCCTTTCTGCCTATACGTGTCCCCACACCCCGCTGGATGACTTCCTACCCTTCTTTAAAGATCAATTTTTGGTTGGCTTGTGTTTTCCTTCCTCTACACCAGTTAGTGCCTAATTCATTTAGGTTACTGTGCGTGCGGTAATACTATTCCGTCTATACGGAATTCCACTCGTGTCCCGCATTTTTCATTATTTTTACTATCCCAAACTATTCGAGCCGGGCACCTTCCTCCTCCAAGCCCGCGTGGACTCTGTATTTTTTTAATAAAATGTCTTCTTCTAATAAGCACTAGAAGGAGCATTACTTCTTTATTCGCCTTCTCGACCAGCTCTCTTTCCCGACCAGTTGACAAATGGAGCTTCCCAAGCAATCTGCCTTGAGAAAATATCGTTGGGAGCTCTCGTACCTTCAAGCAGCCTCTGGTCTAGCCAATTAGAAATACCACATCCATAAGCTGCTGGTGGAGGACGTTCTGTACAATTTTAGGCTAAGTCCCATC
>JBBMJZ010413113.1:2037246-2048636 GCA_037833815.1 Zingiber zerumbet
AGGGAGACGGCCGACGACTTCACTCAGAAATCCATTGGGGTAAATTTTTACTAAGTATTCCCTTTGCATTTCCTGATCAGCACTAATTTTTTTTGGGGTTTGTAGTTCTGGGTGAAGAGTTTGGCACTCTACCAACGGTTGGCATTTCTGGAGCACGAGAACCAACAGGTGTGGGCCCCATCCGGGCAAGTCCACACCTCGTGGGCACAAGTTGAGCAGCTCACAGTGGAGGTTGCCCAACTAAAGAAGGACTTGGAGCGGAACTCTGAGCAGCTGTTGGGCTCCGAGAGGGCACTCACCATGGAGAAGAATAAGAGTCATGAGCAGGCCTTGCAGCTTGATCGGCTAACCAAGCAGGCCCACAATTTTGAGTCAAAATAAATTCTGCTAATGCCCGTAAATTTTGAGCCATTGAGGACCTCAATATTAAAAACTGGGAGGCTCGAGTTTTGGCCTAGAACCTCAAAGAGGCGGAAGCGACTCTAGCTGCCGAGTGGGACAGTTGAATTGTGGAGCAAGCAGCGAGAAAGCTCTAGTTCGAGGAGAAAGATGCCGAGCTGACCACCCTAAAGGCTAAATTAGAGGCGTCCAAGGCAGCTTTCCATAAGTTCAAAGAGGAGAAACCCGACCGGTTGGAATCATTTAGAGTAGACTACCTCCACTCTAACACCTTCAACGACATATTTACCACCAGACTATCTGCCTCTTTAATTACGACATCGATGGGACCTCTAGCAACTCAAGGACAACAACTATCTCCCACTAGATTTGACGAGTAGAAGTATAAATAGGAATAAGATCACTGAGTAACTTCCAGATAAGGTCCTTGATTACTTAGCGTAGTTTCCTCTTTAAGTTTTTCATCAACTTTCTATCCTCGCCCTAGCATTTTGTAAAAATCTCTAAGTATGAATGAATGCACTCCCGTTCGACAATTTTATAGTTCTTTCGCTATAGTTTCTTGTTTAATATTCTAAGTATCATTTGGTGCGCCTCTGCTCGACACTTTATGGCTATCCGATTTATCATTCTATAATCTTGTGGTCCCTCGTTAGTGTAGTCTGTAAAAATCTTCTAAGTATGAATCTCTGTGCTTCCGTTCAGCGCTATAAAGTTTTTTAGCTATGACGGTCTGCTTAACTCACCACTCGGGTCAAGAGTCTTCGACACTTGGTGTGAGGAACTCGCTCGCTAAACACATGGCTGAATGGCTCGTGAGTCTTTTCCACGTCCGGTCTAGACCTCGTGGCTGATTTTCTTTAAGCGCAAGAGCAACGCTTGCTTATAGCTCGCTCGATCAGGTCGAGAGTCTTTAACACGCCTGGTTTGGACCCCGTAGCTAATTATCTTCAGACGTGAGAGCAACACTCGCTTATAACTCACCTGATTGGGTTGAGAGTCTTTGACTCTTGCCTTGATGGTTAAGCTCACTTATAACACAGTTGCTCGGCATGTGAGTTTTTGACACTTGGCATGAGAGCTAAGCTCACTTATATTGTGACCGCTCAGCACGTGAGTCTTTGACACTTGGTGCGAGGACTAAGTTTACTTATAAAACGGTCGTTCGGCACGTGAGTCTTTGACACTTTGCGTGAGGGCTAAGCTCACTTATAACACGACCGCTCAGCACATAAGTCTTTGACACTTAGCGTGAGGGCTAAGCTCACTTATAACACAGCCACTCGGCACGTGAGTCTTTGACACTTAGCAAATCTTTGTTTAAACTTTCTTGCATTCATAGAAAAAATGGTGTTATAATTTACATTAGTTCAACTGCCAGCACACTATCTCGCCCGATAGGGTTGCAGGTAGTTTGTGTTCCACGACCGATCGAGCTTCCTTTCATTTTCATCTTGCAAATAGTATGATCGCAAGCTAAGCTTCTGTATCACCTTGTAGGGTCCTCCTCATGGTGCTTCCAGCTTGGTCACATCATTGACCGGTTTCACTCTCTTCTAGATATAGTCATTGACTTGGAACAATCTGGGAATGACTCATCTGTTGTAATTTTGCTTCATCTTTTGCTGATACGCCGCCAACCGGACGACGACCTTATCTCTGATTTTGTCCATTAGGTCTAGCTCCATCACTCGGGATTATCTCCGTCATATAATTGTCATCGAACGAATTCTATGCCAATCTCGATCAACAACAACTTCTCCTCCATATACTAAGTAGAATGGGGTTACGCCAATTGCTTCTCGGGACGGGGTGCAGTAGACCCATAACACGCTCAACAATTCATCTGCCTATCTTCTTCTAATGTGGTCGAGCTAGGTCTTAAGTCCCCGGAGGATTTCTCTATTGGTGACCTCTAACTGGTCATTGCTTTGAGGATAAGCCACCAAGGTGAAAGTCTGTGTAATACAGTAGCTAGCGTACCATTCTTTGAGTCTCCTTCCTTAAAACTGCCTTTCATTATCGGAGACGAGTCTACAATGGACGCTGAACCGACAAATGATATTTTGCCACAGAAACTTTATAACCATTTTTTCGGTTATCTTGGTTAGCAGCTCAGTTTCCACCCACTTGGAGAAGTAATCTACCGCTACAAGGAGGAATTTCCTTTGTCCGGTCGCCATTGGGAATGATCCTATAATGTTCATGCCCCATTGGTCGAATAGGCAAGCTACCATAGATGCCTTCAACTCCTCTGTGGACCTGTACGGTATGTTCTGATATTTAGTAGGACAGGCAAGTTGCTACTGTCCGCGTGGCATCGACTTGCAAAATAGGCCAAGAATACCCTACCAGTAGGATTTTTCTGGCCAACGACCGGCCGCCCGGATAACTACCACAGGAGCCTTGGTGAACTTCTTGTAAGATGTACTGAATGTCTTCCAATCCAACACACTTGAGCAGTGACATCAAGAAGGCTCTCTTATATAAGTGGTTCCCAATCAGCGTGAACCGTTTACCCCTCTTTATCAGTAGCTGAGCTTGCTCTAGGTTGGTTGGCATATTACCCGACCGGAGGAACTCGATTAATGGCATCCTCTAGTCATTTGAGACCCCTCTTGTAGCCAGTTTCTTTATATAAGCTACCAACAATACCTGCTCAATTGGCCCATCTAGTACTATAGGGGCTAAGGAGCTTGCTAACTTTGCCAGCTCGTCCACATACTAATTCTCCACCCGGGGATTTTTTGGATATGTACTTCTTGAAATTCGGCCTTCAACTTTTTAAACGCCTCGGCGTATTGCCTCAACCTGACATTATTTATTTCAAAAGTCCCCGACAGCTGTTATGTTGCCAATTGAGAGTTCAAATGAATAAGGACCCAAGTGGCTCCTACGTGCCGAGCTGGTTGCAGCTCGACGATCAACACTTCATACTCTACTTCGTTATTCGTGGCCTTATAGTTCAACCAAACGGATAGCTGCATTCAATCTTTACGTAGTGATATTAGAAGTATACCCACGCCACTGCCTTGCCTGGTGGACAATCTGTCCACGTAGATCTTCTAAGTTACCTCTAGCTCGGCGTTTTGCGCATCCGTCACAAAATTGGCTAAGGCTTGCACCTTGATCACTGATTTGGGTCGGTACTGTATGTCAAATTCACTTAGCTCTATGGTTCATTTGATGAGTTAGTCGGAGGCTTCAGGGTTGAGAAGAACCGTAAAGCGCTGTTGGTTAGTATAATTATCGGATGGGACAAGAACTATGGACGTAACCTCCGCGTGGCGAGGACTAGCCTGTACGCTAGCTTTTCGAGATAGGGTGTAGTGGCATTCAACATCTTTCAACATATGGCTCAAAAAGTACATCGACTGTTGTTTAGTGCCATTCTATCGCACCAACACTGAGCCAACTGCCCGCTTTATGGATGACAAGTATATCCAGAGCAGTTCACCAGCGATGGGCTTTGCCAATACCAGTAAGGAGGTTAGATAACTCTTGAGCTCCTCTAGCTCTTTATCGCATTCGACATCTCATTGAAATTTTGTAGCTAGGCGTAGAACCTTGAAGAAGGGGTAGCTCCGATCGAACGATTTAGAGATGAACCTTGACAATATTGTGATCCGTCTAGTAAGCCGCTGAGCCTCTTTAAGGTTACAGGGGAGGGACACGACTTGGAGCACCTTCACTTTACTTGGATTCACTTCGATCCCCTGCTCGGTCACTATATATCCGAGGAAGCGTACACTCCTTGCTCAGAAGAGACACTTGTTTTGATTGAGCTTAATGGCATACTTTCTAAGTGTTAGGCAAATCTCCTTGATATCTGCATAGAGATCAGTGGCTCGAAGGGATTTTATCATAATATCGTCGACATATACCTCCATTTTCCTACCAATTTACCCTCGGAATACCTTGTTCATCAGCCTCTAGTACGTGGCTCCTGTATTCTTCAATCTAAACAACATCACATTATAACAGAATGTCTCATCGGCCATAATAAAACTGATCTTCTCCTGATCTTCTTTGGCCAGCGGGACTTGGTGGTAGCCCTGATACGCATCCAACATACAGATCAGCTTGCAACCCACCGTAGAGTCCACCATCTGATCAATGCGCGACTGTGGATAGGAATCCTTCGGACATGCCTTGTTCAAGTCCCGGAAGTCAATCCAAACCCACCAATTATTACCCAACTTGGAGACTAGAACAACATTAGTTAGCTAGCTCGGAAATTATACCTCACTTATGTAGCCAGCTTCCAACATCTTTTCTACTTTTGCTCAGATTATCTGATTTTCCTCTGAGTTGAAGTCTCGTTTCTTTTGTTTCACTGACTTTACGTTTGGCCAAACATGCAACTTGTGCTGGGCGATGGCTGACGAGATGCCCGGCAGCTCGTGTGTCGCCCAAGCGAACACATCATAATTTGCCTTAGACAGGCAATGAGCACCTTCTTCTATTCCGCATCTAGGTCAGCAGCAATGAAAGTCATAGCTTTTGGCCACTAGGATGCACTTGAACCATTTCCTTCTCGTCATACCCCAAGGCGGGAGGCTCTTCCAAAATTGTGTTTACCTCCATCCATGGAGTCTTCTGTGTGGCCCATGATTTCGCCCTTACCGTCTCGACATAACATTGCCGAGCCATCAGTTGTCCCCCTTTACTTAACTGACCGAGTTCTTGATGGGGAATTTGATCTTCTGGTAAAATATGGAGAGAACTGCCAGGAATTTATGTAGTGCAGGTCGACCTAGTATGACGTTGTAGGTGGACGGGGCATCTACCAGGATGAAATTCGTCGTTCTTGTCCTTTCAACAGCTCCTCTCCGAGGGATATGACTAGCCGAGTCTGGCCGATTGGCAATAACTCATTGCCCATGAACCCATATAAGGGAGTTGTCATGGTTGTAGTTGATCAAAAGCTTACTTGAAAATGATATTTACCGAACTGCCTCTATCTATAGGGGTACGGTAAATATTGCTATTAGCAATTACCACTTTGATGATCAGAACATCGTTGTGAGGGATCTCCACTCCCTCTAAGTCTTGAGGACCGAAACTGATTTTTGGTCCTTCCACCACCACTTTGTGCATCCAACAGCTTGAATCTCCAACCTCTAAGCGTGCAACTTCCTAGCCTGCTTTGAGTCTTTGTCGGTGGGTCCTCTCGTAATCATGCCGATATTGCCCCGAGCGGCATTGAGGGGATTCTCTTCCTCCCGATCTGACTGATGTGGATGCTCAGCCAAGGCTCATGCATGCCCTTAATTAATCTCATGCCGAGGTTGTGAATGATGCCTCTCGACTGAAGCCCGACTTTGTCCTTGCTATCTCTCCGATTGCTGATAGTGGCGGCGATCGGGAGATGGTGATCGGTAGCAGGTTGTCGCTAGTCAGCGTTGTTTACAATTGAGATGGTAACAATCCTTGGTATTATGTGTTGTCGTATGGTGGATAGAACAAAATAGAGGAGTCCATGGTCAAGGCTCCTTCAATTTCATTCGATCAGCTTCCACGTGTTGGATGGCTTGGGCTTGAGGCTCCGAGTGTTATTGAGTGGTGCCTGATCGGGGCCTCTTTAGTGGTTGATAGGCGTGCGCTGTCCAGCACTCCGAGATGGCAACTGGCTTAGGGACCACTTCCTTTCTCTGAGCCAACTGTGCTTCCTCCATGTTGATGTACTTTGTGGCTCTCCCGAGCAGCTTTTCGAAGTCCCTTAGTGGCTCCATAATAAGGGGCCTAAAGAAATCACTCTTGGTAAGTCCTTGGAAGAAAGCACTTACCAAGATTTCCTGAGTAGCCGATGGGATATGTAGGACTACTTGATTGAATCTTTTGATATAAGCCCTCAGCCCTTCCTTGGGTCCTTACTTGATGGCGAATAGGTTCACATTCATCTTCTCATAGTGATGGCTGCTAGTGACGTGTTGTAAAAACACCACTCGGAAGTTTTTGAAGCAGCAGATGGAGCCGATCGGCAGGCGCTTGAACCACCTTTGTGCTGACTCAGACAAGATGGTGAGGAAGACTCGGCACTTAATTCCATCAGTATACTGGTGGAGTGTAGATATATTGTCGAATTTGACAAGGTGGTCTTCGGGGTCGGTCGACTCATTGTATTCTCCAATTGTCAATGGACGAAAATGAGCGGGAAGCTGATCATCTAAAATCTCCTGGGAGGACTGCTTGTTGAAGCGACTCATTCGATCAGGGAGCTTTACCTTTGTGCCTATCCTGAATAGGCAGCTCCTCTCATGACGACCCCTACATCTTCTCCACAAGGCCATGCTCCTTCGAGGGCGTACGGAATAACACCCAATGATATAGGATTGGGGCGTTTGGTGCTTCCTGTGGAGCATCCATATATCGATGATGCTCTTGTAGGTTGACCGATTCCCCAGCTCTCACTCCTGGGTCAACTTGCTAGCCTGTTGCCAACATAGTGGGGTCATGCGGCACCCGCTTGTCGGCAACAACCTCCATTTACTGCTACATCATCTTTGCAGCCCGAGCATTTATCAGCATCTCTAGCTCATCTTGCGTTAGTGTCACAGTGATGAGTCGTCCGTCGTCTTCCATCTTCACATTTTGGATACAGGTGAAGTTCCCACAGACGACGTCAATATGATCCCGTCCAAAATCGGCGAAGATGATGGGCTGGGAATGTGGCACTCTCTCTGATCCGATGAAGACTTTTCGCGATTTGCAAAACAGGGAACATTAGTACCAGTCCGGGAAGGGGCTCTCGGTATTGGCTCTCCGATGCTCAAGTTAGTTTTTGACGATGTGTAAAACAGAAGAAACTATAGTATAAGTGTGTAGAAACAAAGTTACATATACTTCTCCCTGTAGATGAGAACCCCTTTTATAGCATCACTGTAGTGTTCATGCACGTATCCTAAAGTGTAGGCACATTTTTCTAGGTGTCCTAGGAAAAGATAAGTCAAAAAATGTCTCTGACACCATTCCTTAAGCAGCCATGCAGTTCTTTGATGTGATAGCCTGGAAGCTCTGAAAGTATGATTACCTGCTGGACATGCTTTGCTGTCACCTGCACAAACTCCTTAAAGGATATGATAAGATATTTGGTGGGATCATGTGCAGCCAGCCGAAGTCCGCTCAGCTAGGCTGTCTCCGCTTGGCAGGGTTATCTCCCCTTAGCAGGGCTATCTTCGCTCAACAGTATCCTTAGAGCCTGTCGACCCATCTCTTTCCTTGCTCCCTGTCCCTTGTCGGTTATCCCCCTTTGATCGGATGTGAAACCGGGTTGACGAGCTCACTTGCTACTTAACTCTATTTGTTGTCGAAGGAAATTTTATCCGGTTAGGGAGAGCCCGATGTACTTGTCTCTTGAGCTAGTACCATCCGCTCGGCAGTACCCGGTCCGCTCGGCCATACCTAGTTCGCTTGGTCATACCCAGTCCGCTTAGCCTACTTAGCTATCTTGCTTGACTTTATCTTCCATATCAGTTGATCTTCCTTACTTTAACCTATGGTGGGACCTTCCATCACTATCAGATTAAATAATTTTTAACACTTGAAGAATAAATTTCATCAGGAAATATTGTGTTTATAAAAACAACAAATTGCCTATAAATCCCCATGCAAACTTAAACATTTGCATTCAGTCCCCGTATTAGTATAAATTTGTTTATGCTATCTGACCAAATCAATTTATTTGTTTCAGCTCCCTAACCTTGGCAAAATTACCATATTGCCCTTATTTTTAAACGCGTTGTAAGTACCTCGTGATAGTTTTGATGTGATCAACTAAATCAAGTTAGGTTCTGATGCATTGTGTCTAAGTGTGTAGGAACTTAGGAGCATAGGAGGCTGAGCGAAAGATACAGCTAGCGAGAAAGACGTCACGGAAAAGAGTCGACGAGCTCGGTGTGTCCGAGGGACGAGGTGCTACGGAAGAGTATGCTGGAAGACGAGAAGGAAGCACGTGGCGGTTCTGAGGGATGAGAAGTCAAAGTGGAAGGTTGCTCGAGAAGGCTAGAAAATGGGTTCGGGTGAGCCCTATTCCGGATGACCGAAATCACCCAAGCGAATAGAGCCAAATCGGGGAGAAAACGGATAGTCAACAAAATGTTGATTGTCCGGGGCGACTGGACCAAGTCTAGGCACTCAGACGATCCAGGCACCAGGATCCCCTGGGTGCTCTGGGGAGCCATATCGACACCGTCCGGGCACTCAGAATCCTTCCAAGTGTCCTTATTGAAATGCCAGTTGTCGCGACCCGTTGTGATGTGGATAAAGTTCTATCTAGGCACCTAGAACCCTTCCATGAGCCTCGATTAGGGATATAAATATAGCCCTGCTCCCAGTAGCTAGAAGAACACTTGTAAATAATTCTTCTTCTATTTACTTCTGTAACTAAGTGCTTTAACTGCTGTAAGATTCTTCTCCATCTGAAGGAGATTGATTGAGCTTTAAACATCTTGGATTAGCAATCCCTTGATTGCAAACCAAGTAAAGGATCTGCCTCTTTTTTCTATTTATTAATTAGTTTCTTTTTATACAAGTGTGCTTATTAATCAATCTATAAGTCGAGGAAGGTGTTTTTTTTTTGTATAGGGTAATTCACCCTCTCTTGTCGGCCATAAGGGACCAACACGCACAGCTGCTCCTTTCTCTACCAATGTCTGACGCATCACTTCGCGACTCCAAACCTTGGCGACACACTCCTCCGTGACTCCAAAACTCAGCGACGCACTCAACCTTTGCGACTCCAAACCATCGGCTACGCACTCCTCGACTTCGTGCCTAAACTATCTCCATCAACATTGAAGACAAAACTCAAAGAGGCGGTAGAACCCAACTAAACCATCTTAAACCCTTAATCATCGGTAAGTAAAATTTGCGTGCCCTAGATTTCGACTAATTTATTATTCCTCTGTGAAATATTGAAGTTTTAGTTCATAGGTGTTTTTGATTTTGTGAGGTTGAAGTTCAATAAAATTAGGTTTAGGTGTCTGCATTGTAACTTTATGAATGAGCTTGTATTATATCTTCTTTAATTCAAGGAATGTGAGATATGTGTAAATTTTATAGTGATTATCAATAAACTTAGTAATGTACTCAATTTAAGCACTTTGGTGTCCAAAATTTATAGATTTGTACTTTAGGATATGAATTGGCAAATTGTTATAATTATTGGTGTTGCCCATTCTACTGGCTCGAATAAAATTGGTTTTGATGTTTGAATTGCATTTTGTGAGTGTATTTGTGTTTTATCTTCTTTAATTGAAGAATTAAAAGATATATGTTAGTTTTGGGTATTGATAATCAATAAATTGAATAATATACTCAATTTAAGCACTTTGATGCCCAAAATATTTAGGATTTGTACTTTAGGGTATGAATGGGTAAATAATTTAAATTTTTGATGTTGTCTAATCTGCTAGCTAGAATAAAATTAGTTTTGATGTTCGAATTATAATTTTATAACTTTGTTTGTGTTTTATCTTCTTCAATTAAAGAATTAAAAGATATATGTTACTTTTGTGTATTAATTAACAAAAAACTAAATAATATACTCAATTTAAAACTAGAGTTATTAAAATAAAGGAGGTTAAGAGGAAATATGTGGAGATGAGCAAGAGCAAAAGTAGCAAACAATCATGTTTGCGTTGTTCATCAACATATTTCAAAGCTGTGTTGGATGAAGTGTTACCCAATTTAGGTAATAAGCAAAAAGAGAGGATCAACAACACTCCACTCACTTCATGGCTCGGGATTCCTCTGATGTCAATTAGTAGTACCATAATAGATTTAGTATTAAACAGATTCTAGCAATCTTATGTTCTTTCTTGCTTGGTGACAACATTGTAGTTCCATTCACATCGACCGAGTTTTGCATCATCCTCGGTTTGTCCATGTGGGACAACTTATTGATTTGGATGCCAGTATGGAGTCCAAATTTGTGGCTCAGTTATTTGGAGGAAAAGTCAGTAACGTAAATAAGACTACAATTCATGATAAAATGCTTGTATTAGATGGATCAAAGAAGCATTCTAAAGTGGATGATTTTGTTACGCTGTCTATTTGCCTTCTATTTAACTGTATTATTTTTCCTGTTGGTAACTATTCTGTTCCTCAATTTATTATGTCCTACATTGATAACCTGACAAGGTTCTTTGATTACTCATGGGGAGATGCAACATACAGATTTTTATGTCACCAACTTATTTTACATACCACCGGTAATAGCAATAGGTTGGAAGGAAGCAAAAAATATGTAGATGGTTGTATTGTTGGCCTAATGTTGAGTTTTTAATTTTTGAAATACGATTATGATATATTTTATATTATTTTAATAATATCTTTATGTATTCAGACTAGTTATATGATAGAATACCGTTATTTGAACATGCACGATCATTATGGTGTTTTCCCTGGTTGTTTCGTTGTGAAAGGAGTAAGATTTCCATCCAACGTGATGTTGCTGAGAGATTATTTATCGACATTAATTTCAGCAGGGTAAATTGCTATGTTTTTTTTTCTAAATATGATTGTAAAGGTGATGTTTTGTTTATAATTATGAAAAGGTGTTGGATATAGTACCATTTCCAGATGAGGAGATTCTGTTAAGCGGCAAATAAGGAAGTTTTTTGGTAAATATAGAAATAATGAAATTATTTATGTTAAATAATGATGATAAGACATTTTTTTTTACTACATTACTCTTATTTTGATGATAAAAGCATTGTGTGAGATGTCATGGAATAGCTAATAAGAAGATGATGACTGAACCAAGCAGTGAAGAAAAGAGTAATGATGATGTGGAGGCAGAACCAGTTAGTGAAAAAATAGGCGGTGAGAAAGAAAATTTAAATTTTGAAGAGAATAAGAATGTTGAAGTCGAAGTCGGTGGTAAGACTGAACTTGCTAGGTTATTTGAGATGAATGTGGAAGTGAATGAAGATCTAACTCCTAACTTGGATGATAATGTTGATTTGATGGTAAAAGATGTTATTTCT
>JBBMJZ010413113.1:2062172-2073816 GCA_037833815.1 Zingiber zerumbet
ATAGATATCCAGTCGGCCTCATTCTCTGCTTTGACTTGATTTTCTCGCTTCTCTGTCCCACTCCCCTGGTCGGTCAGGCTGATCAGAGGGGCCTTCAAAGAGTCAATGATGGTTTGCTAGGCCACGACAACCCTAGTTCCTTTGAGATATTGTGACTACCCAATTAGGTCATATACATAATTGGGCTTTGTGAGAAGCCCGCCTAGCTAGCACCCCAAGCGGTCTTAAGACTCAAAAGCCCAATTATGGTCATTACTACAACACATGACTTTGTTAGAGGATCAAATCCATATACATAGATACTTACGCCACTTACATGCTAATGTGATTATGAATATAGAATAAGTATAATGATGTGACAGATTGACTGATTACATGATAATATTTCATCAATGTGAAGATTGTGAAAGACATTATAAGAGGGGGTCTTTCTCCATTGGCACAAGTACGCATACATGCATATTTACGCATCTTCTTTTTCTACTTATCTTCTACTTACTATTATTTTTTTTGCGCTACCACCAGTTTTTGATTTGATTATCAAAGTAGTTGTGTCAGGACTCCTCTCCTTTGGCTTAATTATTGATGATTTTTTTTTTTTAAGGGTATATATATATATATATATATATATATCAATTGTATTAAATTAACAAATGAATTCTCTTAATCGATAATTAATCTAAAAATGTTAAAGTGATGGATTGCCTTTGAAATATTTTCTGATTTAATCAGATAGCCCATGGTAAATTTTAATGGATCGAGTTATCACTTTCAAGATTAATCGAGGGAGGGAAGAAGGTGCCAAGGAGAATAAATGTTGTGATGGCCCATAGATATTTTACGTTGTCATTTCGTAATTCGTTGAACGCACAAGGAAACGATTTGACGATGACGGTGAAATCCATTGCCAATCTTTCGGCGAGGAGAGTTCTGTCGGTCTTAAATCCGAATCGTTGTCAGATCGTGTGGCTCGAGGAGAGCCGTGTCTGTGGAATTCGGGCTCGATTGGTATCAAACTAAATGCGATTATCCGCGCTGTTTGCGACGAATAATTGGAAGAATCTTAAAATCTCAACCCATTTTTTTACCTTTTTTTTTTTTCTTCCTTCTGTCTAAACAATAACATCGATCGCCGAATAAAGAAGAAAACAAATGTGTTTGAAGGTACGATTGTCGCTTTCACTCTTTTTTGAGTCATTGAGTGAGATTGCGAAAGAACAAAGCTGGTTGTAATTCCAAGCCCAGCGACGAGATGCTTCGCCCTCCCCCTCGAGATCAGGAGCAGCAGCGGTAGCACGATCAGCAGGAGTCGATCCTGATCCCGGTCCCGATCCCGCGAGGAAGCGCAGCTCGGGGCGGGGTCGGGGTGTGCAGACGACAAGGGGACGACGGGCCAAGTCGCTGTCACACTGTTTCACCGAGGGGACAAAACCCTCCCCCCTCTCTCCCTAGTCTCTAGGCTCTGGGATGGAAGTGGAACTGCAGCGAGAACAACGGTAGTAGCTGGGCCTGGGGGCGAGATCGCTGCCGGACCAGCTTGTCCATCCGCTCTCGCTCCTCCTGTATGTTATTGTTTCTGTCCGATGCAGTTGCTTTTGGCAGTGACATCAAGAATGAGCAGTAGCTGGCGAGGGAGTTGAGCGAGAAAGAAAAGGGTAAGGATGGCAATCGAAAAGGGGAAGAGAGGCACCGCTAGTTTGGTTTCCGATTCTTTTATTTACTTATCTATTGCCTCCCGAATTTAATTTTCTAGTTCTGTAATCAGATTCTTATGAGAATGTTCTTTGACTCCTTCAGTGGTCGGTGGCTTCGAGCTTTGTTTCAAGAATGGCATGTCAAAAGTATGTTGTTTGATTCGCGTGCGTGGTATTTTGTGATTAGGTTACGTGAGAAGTGGTTCATCAGGCGTCGAGGAGTAAGCATCGGTGACATTACGGCCATGGCGTCAAGAGGAGATTTGAACCTAAACCTCATGCCGGCCCCGGAGTACGAAGAACACTTGAAGGAGGGATTGAAGTACGCCATGGTTCAGCACGAGATCCTCTTCAAGCATCAGGTTTTTTTTTTTTTTACTATCTTTTATGGTTGTATATATATACATATGATTTCAGTATTCTTTCGAGAATTAGTTTCTTTTGTTATCTTTACTTTGAATTTCACTGGAATCCTTTTTTGGCTGATTGTTAAATCATGGACGGTTGTGTGGATTTTCGATTTCTAGGTGAGGGAGCTTCATCGCCTCTATTGGATTCAGAAAAGATTGATGAACGAGGTTAGCTGGAGACAAACTGTGTCCACTTCAGTTCACGAGGAGGTGCCTGCGGTGAGAGCTGCTGGCTGTGACATCTACACATATTCGCAACAACTTTTCTAAGATATCAGTTAGTAAAATGTTGACTTTAACCTATTATTTCTCATTGGATTCCTTCGTGCAGGTAGATTCAATTGAGTTTGTTAGCGATTCTGCTGATGAAATTGTGAATGCATCCACAGAAGAAACTAGGTCTGGGCTCTATCAATATGCTTTGGCTACAGGTCATTTCAAAGTCAACTTCATTTCTACAGAAGCTACGGTCAATAAGGCATCAGATGTAAAAGTGGTAGAATATACTGATAAGAAAAAGGCTCATCCTAAATCTTCTGCTTCTGATATCCCATCTATGGAAATTATAATGCTGAATGAGTCTGGTCATAGGCCATTGGAGAAGTATGCTCATTCAGAAAATTTGGCTGAAAAATGGAGAAACAATAAATTCATTGACTCAGATACAGGTGAGTTATTATAATGAATTTGGTGGCTTGTAGATAAGCTTTATAAATGTAAATGGTATGATGTAATTTATGGCTCATTAATATGATAAAGGATTAAATTTGAACTAGTTGTATTAAAGAATGACTAGATCTGGCATTGAGAGGCTAGATAGATATCATCTCTTATTATTCCTCTTTCATATGACACTCATTCTAAATGTAGCTGGGCACTGAAACTATGTTCATTCGCTGTTTGACCTTGTTTAAAATTTTTCATGCCAAATCAGTAGCAAAATCTTATATCATTGATAAGCTACCATAGCCTACTGATTAGTTGCGGTGGCAAAAGTTCTTGCAGAATTTTGGTGAAGGTTAAATAACTGTTTTTAGTTCATCTTGTCTATCCAAATCCACTATAGGAGGTGGATTTCAGTTTGAATTTGGTGGGATCAAAATAGTATTGTAAGTCAAATTCACAAACTATGGATAGATATAATATCATCAAGGAACTGCTATATAGGCTTGAAATTGATTCCTCTTTTTTCTTGAAGTCTTTACTATTCCTGTTCGTCCTTCTCTTTCATTTCCTTTGTTTTCCTCTGTACTGTTGAAGGAGAGTTCTTGATAGATGTGATTATTCTCTTGAGTTAGTTTGTATTTACTTCATTAGTCTAAAACATGTTATTACCAGCTTTATGTACCATGTCCTGATTATTTGCTACATGCAAATCTAAGTTTGAGAATCCATGTTACACAAAATCTTCAATTTGAATAAAAACTTTGGAAATTTCTGTTGGTAGTAATCTATAAAAAGTTTACATGGTCTGATATGATTTTTAGGTGCAACAACCCGGCCAGCTTCAAAATTCATGCCCTATTCCTTTTTAATTTCTTTTGAGAAAGAAAAGAATTATCTGGAAAAAAGGTCGTGCTATTTGATGTTTTTTGTTTGTGTTTGCAAACTTTGATGATGATCTGCTTTGAAGGTCAAAGATATTGTAACATACCTTTTTTGGAAAGGTATGTTTGCCATGGCAAATCTTTTGTGGAGTTAATTATAATTTTTAAGCAGTTACTTTCCTAGTTTTGATTTTATGATCTGGGAATCAGAAAATGTATAGTTTGTAAGTTTTTAATGGGCATCTAGAAGGATTTTCATCTTCTAAATGACAGTTGAAGTTTCTTTTTTTCAATAATTAACTGCCATTCTGCTCTGTATTAATCAGTTCTTCTGTCAGGATTAGAACATGGAGGTCCTCAATCTGTTAATTCACCAACTGAGAAGCAACAATCAAAATACAAACTTACTTTTATCGACCTGAACATAGCCCAAGATTATGACTTTGTTAATAGTTTTGCAAATACTGTGGAAGCATCTACTTCGCCATCCACAAGATCCACAATTGTTATCAATGGAGCTGATTTGAGTGTGTCAAATATTTTCTCAAAAGGATCGACCAGCACAGTGCAGCCTGGTTTTGTATCTCCTGATTTGAGTAATTCAAGGGAAAGGATTGCCAATTCATTGCATCATGATCTTAATATTTCTTATCTTTCTTCAGCACAAACTTCTGTACAAAGCAGTAATGCCATTGATCATATAAATTACAAAGGTGTAGACAATGAATTTCTCACACCTAGCATCAGGAATCCCGAGGAATGTTGCAAAAACTCGGTTGAAAGTATTCCTAAAGCCAACAAGATGGGAACTCAGCACAGTTCAGATGGACCAATACTTGAAGAGTTACATAAACATGGAAAAGGACATACTTTTTCAGTGTTGGACCAGCCAAACATTTCTGATAGCAGAACTACGATTCCAGTTTCCTGCAGTTATTTGGAAAATAATTGCTTACATGCACCAGCTGAGAGTACCAATTTACCACCAAATACAGGAGGTTTGGAAGAGAAAATGTCACGAAAAGAAGAGAGCGAAGAAGATACCTTATCAAGTCATGCCAAAGTCGCACATGGAGAGCAACAAGATGAACCTGAGTCCCCTAGTGTGGCCAAGATCAATCACTTTGAATGCGCATTAGAGAACAGAAGTTTAGCAAATAAGGTAGTTGTCTCCAATTCTGAGTATTCTGCAACTGAATTAGATATTTCTAGCAACAAAGCTCAACCTTTTGAAGACTGTGAAGCACCCTTCAACATAGAGGAGAGAGCATGCCATTTCTATAGATCTCAATCTAAAGTCTATTTGAACCAAAAGCTAGCTCAAGTGGTATCGAATGATCATATTGTTGCCACAGCAGCAAAGACTCTTCTATCTATTTCTTTAACGAATCAATACACCATGGATCATCTACTTGGTGACAGGAAGACTGAATCAGAATCTGAAGAAAGCAAGGATCAACCTCAGTCCTCTGAGGATTCTTTTGAGACAGTAACTTTGAAGCTGAAGGAAATCAGAGATTATGGAAGCTTGGTCTGTGATAAACAAATAGACAAAGATGGTAGGAAGGTCATAAGAGGGTGTAAGCTACGAAGGGGACTACGGGATTTTCAAAAGGATATATTGCCAGGAATTATATCTCTCTCAAGGCATGAAATATGTGAAGATCTTTATGCCATTAAGTATGAGCTGAGAAAGAATCCCTCTAGCAGGAATTCGGAGGAAGCTTGTTTACTTCCTACTAGAAGTAGACGATCAAGGCCCTATAACATCAGTAGAAGGTGTTGATGGTTTCAGGTATGTATTATGCATTTATGAAATTTTCACTTCAACTACTACAATGCCTAGTTTTCTTTTCTATGAAGTTTCGGAGCTGAACTTGCTAATTTTCACATTGTCATCTGTTAATAGACAACAAATTATTTGAAGTCTTTATGTTAGTTGAATGCCTGCCCTTTCGTCAAAAACTAGGAGTTGTTGACAAATTTTCAGAAATTTCTTGGTATCTAGTAGACTGTTTTCAGATTGACGAGTTCCAATTCATAATAGATAAACATGCAAGGAACATAGATATGATACAACTGAAATAGGTATTCATCCTTGAAATATATGTTTGCTGCTGCATCATAACATAAACCAACTATTATGCCAAACAGTCCAAAAGCTAAATCTCAGGTTTTCAGATGCAAAACATAAGTACCTTTAGCTTTTGCTATGTGAATCGACAATCGTACATGTTATATTGAAACTTCTGTTGCAGTAAATACTGATTTGTCCCTCGTATTTGTTTTGTTAGCAAATTATGTTTCTCTTTTGATTCCATACTAGCTATATCTATTGACTTGCTCTTTGATGTATGCAGAGAGCTAGAAATGGAGATGCGTGGAAAACTGTTGCTGCCGTCCCCATATGTGCAAAGATTTGTGATCGAACATTGCACAAAGGAACATCTGCTTGATGGCTAACGAGACCAAGAGCTGCTTTGGAGGAATAGCTAATCAGATCCTCGTAGAAGAAACTTGAGGTGGCTGGAATGTGCCCTCCGGACCGCCTTCGGCCCTTCGGTCAAAATTTTAAGTTGCATCAAGAGATATTAAACGACTCAGAGATGATCTTTGATAAAATATCAACTGTCCCTTCCCTAACATGTTTCTTACTGTAAAGTTATAATATACTAACTAGATTGTCGTTGGTCTGGAACAAAAGCATTTGGTGAGTATGCAGTTGAGCATCACTTGCGGTGTTATAAAACTACATCAGGTTAGATAACGTGCAGCATTTTTTTTATTTGATTTTTGTCGATGGTGCAAAGTGCTGATGAACGAAAGTAATAGGCCGAGGAATTCCCTTTCAACGTCTCCTTTTCGACAATTGTCGATGATCCATGTCAGAGTATAGTCGGTGCTGTAAATTAAAGTCCCTCCACGCATCCTCCTTTTTCAGATTCCTGACATGCAGACTCGATGGAGTCGTTGGAGTCCTATTTTCAGGAAAGAATCCAAAGTAGATTGCAGACAAAGAATATTTAAAAGAAAAAAGCAAAAAAAATAAAAAAAATAACAAAGATAGAGAGGGGTAACATTCGTTCATCCATCTTCTGTAGACAGTAATCAATCAACTATCTTGTTCTCGTACTGTACGTGCAGAATTTGAGGTAGAAAAATATTCTTATTATCTTCTTCCATCAATGAAATAGTCATGTGTACATGTTGTTGTACATTAATCTGAGGGAAGATTTGCTACTTTACCGTTAATCTGATAACTTCAATAATTTTAATTCTAGTTTTTCCATTTACTCACACTCTTTTTGTTTCAAAAAGAATATAAATTATAATTATACAGTTAATAGACAATCTCATCCTAAATGACAACTAACAATCTCATCCTAAATTAATGGTTAATAGTCATTCATAATATATATATTTTTTTTCATATGAACTAAAAACGGACTGACAAAGGCACACCCTGAGAACGAGTGAATCAACTTTATGCCACATTTTGGTGAACCACAGACGTCCTGTAGGAACGCAAAAGTAACTAGTTAGTCAGCTGATCACGTTAGTTTGGTTGCTTTTTCCTTGGCAGCTAAGAAGAAGAACGAAGATCGAGACAGCGAAGATACAACGTGGATGATAAATACATCTAACAGCTTTGTTGCATCCATCCCTACAAATAATCGGAGGATGGGAGTAAGGTTTTTCTTAAAATTATGCACTCTCGGAAATTGCTCCCTAACAAATAATTATTGATGTCGTGATAAGGCGGTCCATCTAGTACGGGATAAGGGTGGAGATAGTATTCAATGTAAAGGTTAAAGTCAAGGTTAGCATGGAGATTAAAATTAAAGTGGTTAATACTAAGAAACCAACGAGCTCATTAAAAATGGGTCAAGTGGAGGTCGACTTTAGCCGTCGATCGGGCTTGAAGGGTCCGATTGGCCAACAGGTTAAGCAGAGTAGATTGCTTATTCGGACGAGTCATATAGAAAGAACATTAGATGACGCACAACTGACCAAACGAGTACCAAGCCGACCAGAGCTCATGTCCAATCGGGTTAGAAACAATTGGTAGAACTAAACTACAACGAAGAAGAACAACTGAGATCGACCGGGCGGGGAGTCCTGACCGACCAACTATCTCACTCGGCCAAACAGTGGGCTCCTCCCATATCTCATAATATCCCTTTGGGAGGTAATACCGCTGACAACAGGGCAAGGTCAACAGGTAAATCGTACGATGAAAGCTTTTACGAGCATGTCAGGAATTTTCATGTCCTGTTAAGATATGGTGTCAAACACATTTTTCTGATATGTCCTTTCATATGGTGGTTGGAAAAACATGCTCATGCCTGGAGGAGTGTACACGTCGCCTACTGCAACATAATATAAAGGGGGTTCATACACCGATAAAGGTGTGTGCTATTCATTATTCACGCTTATGCTTTCGTTACTTTCGATGTTGCTCCGCTTTCTTCTACTGTTCTGGTGACTGACTTGAGTGTCGGAAGGCCAACACTAGGAACTCCTTCCCTAGCCCGACACTGACTTTGCTTATATTGTAGATCGGAGCCGAGCCTTCACGCAGTCAACCAAAGAGTCGCATCATAGCCTTCTCCATGATTTTCAGACTGAATTAATTATAGTAACAATGATTTTATTTATCGTAGTTCGCCCCATATTATATAAAAAATAAATAAATTAGGATATTAATGTATAATCGACCACTAAATGATTAGAATTGGAAGAACTTTTTCTAAGGGTATCTAGGTTTATAAAATTTAAAAAGTAGAATAAAAAGCCTTGATTTATTATAATAGTAAAATCTCAAACCTATTTTTTTTAATTTTGAAATTGATACAATAGGTATAAAACCATACAACTCATACTGTAAATTGGATTAAAAAATTATTTAGAATTTTAATTAAAAGATATTTCAATAAGCTCTCATATCATAGTAGAATCATTAAAAAAAAAAAAGAAAAAAACTCCTCTGGAAGTTTAAAGATATGCTAGGACTCTTCAATTTGGTGCACACTAAATGCGTGCCATGCAATAATTAGGGGCATGCAACATGAATGAATGGCTGGCTACAATCTTCAAACTTAACTTTTGCTGGAAATCTGTGGCAGTTCAAGTGGCTTGTATAGATCAGAGACGGCTTTACATTAAATATGATAGGGGACCATCATCCGCCACTGCTGTGTGCGACGGCAGTCCTTCTCAACCATGTCGTGGGATCTAATTAAATTGCTCCAGATTGTTCACAGATGGACGCTTGCTACCCTACAACGCGGACGCTGCCTGAACTAATTGAAATAAATGTTTTAAAGATTAATTTTTAAATGTGCGTGAAATAAATATTGATGGCAAAGGCACATGGGCTGGGGATATATCATGGAGCAGTGTTTCTTTATATAGGTCATGCTGGAAAGCAACAAGGGACACTTTTTCTCCCTCTTTTCCGTGTCGCACAGAGTAAAGCCAATAGCAAGCGTTTAATAGGCCTGCCGTATACATCGGCGAGGGCAGCTGTCTCGGGGCGGCTGTTCACATGTGGATAACAAGGTGATTCATTTGTTCTCAGCATTCTTGTCCATCTGATCCTAAACTAATAACTCGATGGTTACACTGTCCCAAGAGACGGCTGTTTACAACATCCATACTGGCAGCTGAGATCTTCTGATATCTAAACATGGATATTTGGTCCGAATCTGATTAGTTAAAATACACTTGGTAAGTTATCATCAAAATAATTTTAGTAATATCATAAATATATATTAATTACATGTATACTTATCAAGTACATTCTAACTAGTCAGATTCTACCAAATAGATTTATCATCTACACATAGGTCGGTACTATTAATTTCTATCCATGCTGGACGATCCTCATGTTCACAAAATAATTAGAGGATTCGGCCTCACTGACAGTTGAGATCCTCTGATCTACTTTTATGAATTAGAAGATGATCCTTTTTTATATATATTGGTAAGGATTGATGGCCTCTACATGTAAAATAGATAGAGATAATCAATTCCCACCAATGCATGTAAACGGGTCATTCCTTGATTCTTAAAATGTGAACCAGAGGATCCGGCCTCACTGACAGCTGAGATCCTCTCGTCTATTTTTACGGACAAGAAGATGATCCCTTTGTATATATTGGTAGAGATTGATGACCTCCACTTGTAAAATAGGTGAGGACTATCAATTCCCGCCAATGCATGTAAACGGACTATCCCCTAATTCATAAAATACAGACCAAAAGATCCAGTCTTATTAGCAACTGAGATTCTCTTCAAAAACAGATCAGAGGATGATCTCTTTATATGTATTGGTGGATTGATAGTCTCATCTATAAAATAGATAGAGATCATCAATTCTCATCAATACGTATAAATAGATCATCCCCTAATTCATCAAATCCCATAATTTATCAAATATGAATCAGAAAATCTAACTTCTTATACTAGAGGGATAGTTCTCTTAAATATAAGTGATTTTTAATTCTATAATAGCTCTTTAAATATCTGACTTTTTAATATTCTAAATTTCACCATTCAATATTTTAATAATTAAATATTTATGAATTCTATTAATCAAATATCTCATTCTGTATTAACTTTTCTAATTAAATTTAAAAAATATAATAAAAATTTTTACAAAGTAATGGTTGTCTACTTTTAGTGAACCCTACTTCATGCAACGAAAGAAAAATCCTTAGATACAAAACTTATACAGGATATGATTTTTAATACCTTTTAAATATCTCTCTAATAGAAATATTTGAAAGGGAGGAATATTTAAAGAAATGTCATCTCTAAATGGGTGCCCTTAAAACTGTCATTCAGTCAAAGTGAATAAATAATAAAATTAACTCCAAAATAAATGATAATAATAATTTAATATTTCATTGTAATAAAGTGAATATGATTAGATAAGAGGTCTTTCTCGGAGTGCACGACATGAGATGCAAATTCAAAATTCAAATCAAATAAACTGATAAAATCGATTAATTTATTATTTTAGATTTTCTTTTTAAAAATCATTTTTTTTCAATTAATTCAGTTTAATATTAATTTAAAATTAAATCGAATAAATTGAAATAAAAAAACTTAAAGTTGTAAATCTTTCATGCATTATTATAAAAAAATCAATTTCAATTAAATCTCATTAATTAAAAAATTCATTTAAATCGATAAATTTAATTTTTAATCAAATTAATTAATATTTTATCAATTCAATTTATCTAATTTTTATTAAAAAATTTAATTAGTTTGGTTGACTAAAAAATTTAGTTAATTTAATATTTTATTAATTTAATTTATTTAATTTTTATTAAAAAAATTAATCTATTTGATTGACTAAAAAAACATTCAGTTAACTCCATTTTAATTTTAACCTAATACTTACTCATAGTTGATATTAGGGGTGGAATCGAGTAGGGACCCGTCCCGTAACTATCTTATCCAATTTCCGTCCCGATAAAAATTGGGAATAAATTTTTCTCTTGATCCCTTACACGACAAGTGTCGGGACCCGAATGTTCGGGATCCCGTCAGGTAGGGAGATGATATCCCGAATGTTTAAATATTTTCATTATACAGCAGCATTTTAAGTCTATATTAGTACTGAGATATTATCAAACTACCAGAAATACTATAAATCTATCAGAAATAAACCAAAAGAAGTGTAAGCAGACCAATAGGAATTGTCTGATATATCAATGATGTTCCTAACACAAGAGGCTTACAATCAAGAAGACCAACATTGGAATTTTGTTGACATTACACCATATCCAGATTAGTCTAATGAGATCCTAAAAGTTTTGAGAAATAGAAAAATGTATATAGAAACAGAAACAGTTGTGATGTACCAAATCAACTTCCAAAAGAAGGAAAAAATAATTCAGATGATAAAAAAAATAGATAAATATGCAATTACAAAAATATATTACTGTTGGAATCCAATGAGAAGTGGAATAGGAAGAAGTGA